>JAHZMT010001962.1:0-140357 GCA_027743785.1 Sinhomidia bicolor | reverse complement strand
TCTCCGCTCCCTCACTCCCTCACTTTTTCTGTGGTGTTTTTATAATGTGACTCTGTCACATAATAAATAGGAAGATGGATAATATATACATTTTATTTATTTATTTTTGTTGCGCTAATATTCATATAATCTATTTAAGTATTCATATACATGTGATAATATGAATCTTGAAATAAAAGTTTTCATCTATTTTTAAATCATCTAATTTCGTGTCTTGTTAACCATTACCGTTGACAAGAAACATTTTCCGAGGTGTCAGCTTGTCTTGCTTAAATACTTTTTTTCCTATTGATTAAAATTTCTTCAGTATTATAATATGAAAATTGGGCAGGTGACTTACATATAATCATTTCATTTCACATTATCATCCCAATCTCAATGTCAATTTGAAATTGAAAAAAAACAAGCCCCTTCCTTCCATATTTCTGAACTATACCTTTTTATTTTATCAATGCAACTGTGCTGCGAGCTGCGATTAAAACTGTTGATATATGTATCGAGTAATATAACGAACAATACTAACAAAATTATTACTATTATTTGAAAGCTATTATATTCTTTTTGTGTAGACACCAACAACAAAACGAATAATGACAGTTTTCTTCTTCTTTTTCCTCCTCTTCTTTTCATCCTGTTAACTAATTCTAATCTTTCACTACCCTTCAGAAAAAAATATCATATTATTTAATATGACATATTTCCTATTGGCGGTTTTTTTTCAATGTCATAAAAAAACTATTTGGCATGTCGTTTCCTTCGTATATATCTTTCTTTGTAATCTAAGAAAAGAGGATAAGATGACAATACAAAAAAACCACTAGAAAAAAAATATACCTATATGTATATCTTGAGAATGTTCTCTCAACAAAAAATCCATTTATGTTGCTGAAATGCGGGGAAATAGGCATTAAATATAAAATTATGCGTACGTATTTCTCTGTTGGCATCTCATTTTTTTCCTTATATATTTTTTTCACTCCCCTATTTATACAGTTAGTTTTGCCATTATGGAAATTGCCATTTTATACATGCCATCATCATCACCACACCATACCACCAACACCAACACCACTGCGAATTCAGCAGCATGTCAGTCAACATGAAAATGTTGAGTGGAGAAAATATCACAAGCCGACAGCTGCACACTCATCGTTTCTCTTTGTCAACAAACTGAAGGGGAAGGAGTAGTAGTAGTAGTAAAAGAAGCGATTCGAGTAACTGCAATCCTATCTCTGATGCCGCTGCTATTTCATATAATATCATTTATCTGTCTATCTATCCATCCAACTATATGGATAAATGTGCACCACCAAACAAGAGGCATGTTCAGATTTGCAAAACTTGTTTGGCCATAATCATCATTCTACCATCGACCTGAGAGAAGAGGAAAACCAGCCACTTTTTACAAAATGTTTTTTTTTTCATACAAAAAACATACATACATACAAGTACATACCGACTTCCGCAGAGAGATAGACATGAGCATAGTTGAAAGAGAGAGAGAGAAAGATATTGAAGAGCATGAAGAAATTGGAATTATTTTCACAGATCAAAATGATAAGAGGAAAAACATACATGTGTAGATTTATGATTGAAACTGCGGAAATAAATGCAAAATCTTTCTTTGCCTGTTTGAGGATGATAATGATCATCTTTATAAACAATTGTTTCCATTTTCACATTGCCATCAAAAAAATAGGTTTCAATTTGTTGGTTAGCTCGGTATATTTTTTAAGCTTGTGCCGTTTCCTGCTTTTTTGTAGTTGTTAAATGTTCATTGGTACTTTTCAAACCAATTCTTAATGCCGAATTTTTGACCATATGCAGACAGACATTATGATTGAAACAAAATCCAGTAAATTTCTGACAGATGGTTGCTAATAATATTGTATGTCATGACACATGAGACATGTATGTATGCATGTACGTATATAAATATAAGCTTCACCGCAACAATCATAATTAATATTGCCTTTTTGTTGCCTAAAAAACTGCTGGCATTTCTGTGTATTCGTACAGAGTAAGTGTATTGAAACGGGAGAAAAGAGTGAGTGGGGTGTGATGCTGGGATTAACTCTTCATATTCATTACGTGGCAGCAGCAATCATATTAATGGACAGGAAAATAATATAAAAGTTGAAAGCTGCCTGTCACTGGGAATCAACTGATGCCCGAGTAGAAAAGAATGAAAAAAAAGTTTTGCGGGCTGATGAAAAAGCGCGCATGAAATCACGAAAAAAAATGTTTTTTAGTTCAGTGCTGTGCTTTGTGTGTGCGTTAAAATGTGTATGTTAGACCATAATGCTGTTATTTTAAATTGCTTGAAACTCTAGATGGAGTTTTTTTTATTGACGTATGTAACCATTTTGAGCATTTGCTGCATAATTTATAGCCAACTATTTTCAGACCTTTTGAAAGCATTCCGGTTTTATTGCAAAAAGAGGAGATCTGTGTTCTATTTGTTTGAATGAGAGAGAATGGAAGTGTTGTGTAGTGGAAGGGTTTTAAATTGGGAAATTGCTTCTGTTAAATTGACCGTAAAGATGAAGCGGGGGTGTTTTGCTTTGGGTGGTGTAAGTGAAAAATTGATTTGTAAACTTGGTATTCACACAAGCGCACATTCCTTCCTTTTGCTTTTGCTTACCTTCTCATCTTGTCGAGCATCAAAGACACATCAAACTGTGTAGGGATAATACTTGGAGATAATACTCTCCAATGAAAATAATTCTGATAATTTCCATAGTTTTCAAGTTTCTTCTCCCAAATGAGTGATATTAATGCAGAAAGAAAACTTTCTCAAGTTTTATCCTCAATTTCAATTGTTTGGGACGTATGCTGCAAAGTGACGTATTCTACATAAAAGTTTAAAATGATGATGGTGCTCAACATTCAAGTAATGGATGCATGTGGCATGTATACATGTACAGTCATACATTGCCACATTTTTGCACACTCATTTTATCCATTCTGTCTGTTTGACTGTTCTTCCGGGTTTGCTTATTTGTTCTCACAACGGTTTGAAAATTCATTAGCCTCATGTTAACAATTGCGTTTACTACGTAAATAGCCCGCTAGTGTTACAAAATGTCTTATTTCCCCCTCAATCTCAACGTTTGTGTCTGATTTACAATTTGTACTGTTTACGTTGTTTGCTGAGAGTATGTACTACGTTTTCATAATGTCTTTTCCAGGTGAAGCATAATAATATATTAAAGAAATACTTTGATTTATTACCTGCCAGAGACGGTCTTCATTGATTTTCTTTATTCCTTTGCATTTGACTTGAACAACTTGTAAAAAGTAACCCTTGCTGCAGCTCATTGCTTTGCGCGGGGGAGGTAGCTACGTCTAAAAAAATGGTACTTATTGTGTACCAATGCGTGTCCGCATTTATTTGAACAAGATTCTAATAACTTGAACATTCTGTCATTGTTAATGCGTCACGGTTACACAATCAAAGATTTCTTCCTACATACTTGCATTTGCAATTAATTTTAAGCACTTGAGCTAGAAAACTATGGCCGCACAAGTAAGTAGCCACACAAGAAGCCAGCCAAAAAAAGCACTATTGACTACTTTTCCATCCAATTGGAAGGAACGTATACGCGCAGTCAACAGACCGGAAATATATACTATTATTATGCCCACCATACTCTCAGTTCATTACTCTCCAATGTAATTTTTCCACACTGGTGATGCTGCTCTACGATGCTGTTCAAAATTTCATGATAAACAGAAAAAAAGGAGCTGGCGGCACTTGCATATACATGGAAAAAGAAACAAGTTAGTTTGTACAGTCATTTGAAAAACATGTTGCATAACAGTGAATATAAGTATTCTTTGGTGAAAATTATTGTCCAGATTAGCAGAGCAAGCATCCGTTTTATTTCCCTGTTTTTCTTGTACATATGTACATAAGGTACGTGTCCATCTCTTTTAGAAACATTTATTTATTTTTTTGCTGCAAGCAAGGCTTAATAAAAATTGAAAGTATATAGCTCACTGCAGAGTTATGCATGCGTTTTGGACATAACATTATATGTGTTTATTTTTTAAACTCTAATTTCAGCTCCGCTAAATTATTATGTCGCATAGCATTTTTTTGGATTTCTTTTGAGCACACTCATGTACTGATGACACACAAAAATACTTTGGAGATTCCACTAGATGATAATAACAGTAGTCTGTACAGAAAAAAATAAATGTGCATTATCTACTCGGTTTCCAAATTAGTCCTGTTTATAGAAAACGATTGGAAAACTTTCACAACAAAATGAAATGGACGGCAGAAAATGGAGGATGGTAGATGAATTTTGTAATTGCTACCAGCAAATAGCATCAACAGCAGCAGCAGCAGTACCATCAAAACTATTTTCCGCTACGCAAATGGAATTAAGAATTTATGTTTATTTTTATGAGGCTGGAAGTTGCCTGTCTCATGCTGTAACATTTTTTGGATGCGCTTCTGGAAGAATCCTAAATATTTTTGCAAATTACGTACTAAAGCTATCTATCTGTTTGCTCTTGTACTTTTTTTCCAACCAATTCTTCTCCCTCTTCGTTTTCTGCTCTCCTCTTTCACCCCTGCTTGGTGACAAACATTTACATCTATACTTACTGAAGAGTACCTTTGTGAAAGATACCTTTATTTATTATGTATGTTTAGTCTATTATACATACCTAAATGCACACACATATATATACCTACGTAAACATGTATGCATACATGAGAGAGTACAACGAACAACGTTACAAATTTTATGAAAGATTTGTCTCTTGTATTATAATGCTTGACTGGCAAATGGAGACAAGCCAAAGAGAGAGAGAGCAAATAAGTTGGAACAAAATGGCTAGCATTTCCTTCATGACTTTTTTTCCTACAGTGTTGACAAAAAACTGCGACAAAGTGGTAATATCCAGATTTGTAATGGCAGGGAATAAACATGAAATAGAGAAATATAGCTTGTGTAGAGAGAAGCTCCCTGTCAATTTTCACAGTTATTTCTGCTCCTTTATGTCTTTGCCACCGTTTGTTTAGATATGTAGATATATTTCTGATTTGTCAATGTTCCCTGTTAGCTTTTGCATGCTTTATTTTGTACGGATGTGTTTGTGTGTGTGTGTGTGGGCTGAGTTA
This sequence comes from Sinhomidia bicolor, assembly GCA_027743785.1. Taxonomy (NCBI): domain Eukaryota; kingdom Metazoa; phylum Arthropoda; class Collembola; order Entomobryomorpha; family Entomobryidae; genus Sinhomidia; species Sinhomidia bicolor. The sequence goes on along the minus strand of JAHZMT010001962.1, from coordinate 135,220 downwards.
CTGACTGTTACTACTGCCAGTAATGTGGAGTTTGCAGTTTATTATTGGCATTGTTGGATTAACTGGTCTCATGGGTTTTATTGTCACTATACTTTCATGTTGTTGGCTTGTGTGTTGTGTAAGATGAGTCATTTGCAGAGAGAGTTAAAGTTACCCGTGAGAGCTGCACAGAACGTTTACTAATGCTAATAAATGTGGCAAAACTTTAATAATTTTAGCAGGTAAATATTCCAAATGCGTCAGTGTGATATAGCTTTATGTTTTTTACAAAACTACTTTTAAAATATTTTACTCCACTAAAACAAGCAAGTTATCTGTAGTCTGCCTGCACATTGTATTGCACTATCATTATGTAAAATGGCAGAGCTTTGATGAAAAATCAAAGAGAAGCAACCACCCACCCCCACAATAACTTGTCTTGGTTCAGTGTTCCTTCCAAAAAGGAAAAAAAAACTTTTTCGATTATTTTAGCACAGCTTTCTCTAAAGCCCATTATGATTACCATAGCCGTCGTCATCATCATCATAACCCTTTCATCACGGCCATCTTTACTGTGAGATGGGTAATGTGATGATGCTACGAAAAAGGAAAATGATGATTATCAAAGAAAATGATCGTCATTTTTGATGTGATCCAGATGATAATGATGATGATGGTGGCGGATAGCTTCCTTTTTGATGATGATAGTCTAGCAAATATCATCATCATGCTCATACGTGTTCACACACAAAAACACACGTTCCTCTCCTAACACCTTGCTTGCTGGGATACAGTTCTGGCTGTTGTAGTGTGGCAAGAGTTATAGCCTTTTGGTCACATAATGTGCATCAATGGTCATTGAGCCGCTTCTGCACGTATTTTTCAACTTGTGCCTTCTTCTTTCACCACGGTCATTTTCAGCTGCAACTGTATAGCGATAATAATAGTAATAGAAAAAAAACATAAGACCACACTACTGCAGCATCACTTTATCCTGTTTTTGTGCACATACGACTGCACAACCACATTTGGCTTTACTGCTAAATTCACTTTATATACCGGTATGTATATAAACCGGTATATGTATGTATACATATATATTGCCAGTTAAAAGTTGGCTAAAGCAGAGCGCGGGTGGTGGTGTTGGTAGCTAACCAAAAAGTATTATCATCTTAATTCAACAGCAAACTAACCAAGGAAAATACCACCAGCAGACCAACACTGCACAAAAATATAAACGCGTAAACGTGCTTCTAGAGACAAAAAAAATCAGGTTTTCTTCTTTTTTTTGGTCAGCTAGCTTTTTGTCATTATTATCGGATGTTGCTACAATTTTATGCTGACTTGTGTTCATGTTGCTGCAGCAGGCAGTAGTTACCAACCATTACTTGATGACTATGGGGTAATACGTTTTTTTTCTGCGTAAATCTTGAAATGATGTTCAATGTGTAAGAAAAAGCGAGAGACAAAGAGAAAAAGAGAATGGTGAAAGCGTCAAGTATGTAATATTCCTCTATTCTGTAATAAAATCAGAGTAATCAAGATATTTTAAAGATGTTGCTGATTTTTCATGAAATGGTTTACTTTTTTTACTTTGTATGATTTTAAATAAAAATGTCCCAACTAATGAAAGTCCAAACTTGCAGTTTTCGTCAAGACTTGTAAGATTACTGATTACTGAATTGTGTTGAATAAAACAATTTATATATTATTAAAGCAGAGTATAGACCAACAGACGTGATGAAAACAACAAAAAGAGGGCTGCATGCTTCTGCTACTTAACAATAGAACCCTGATGATAGTAATGAGATGTGATGATATACATTTTGAATCATTATCATCATCGTTCTCACCATCATCATCATGATCAAAAATCTTCATCATCTTACTCATCCTTTTTCTTTCTTCCTTATTTGTCTCGTAGGCATTTCATCATCGTCCTTCTGTTCTTAACAAACTTTTTTTTGTTTCCTTGGCCTCCTTCTTGCAATGAAGGTAAATATTGCTCGTGTGCTTGTATCTGTGTATGTATGTATGAATGAATGTACATATACGCATTGTTTATATTCTATAGGCAGCAGGCTTTGCGAAAACGCGACGTGCATAAATTCGACTTCCTTGCAGAAATATGTTTGGTAATAATGAGTCATTTTTTTCCGTTTGAACTTCTCACTTCAGCAGTTCTACTACAGAATTCTCCTCATGTGCGTCCGCTCAACACATCGCATCACGATTTTTACGCCGTTTGCTTCATTCATTAAACATACAGCAGCACAGTATAGAATAGACTGTTTTATTTATTCATTTTCTCAAATTTTACTCAGAATGCATTCTAATAGCATACAACAACAACAAGAGCAGAGTGTCACATCCTCACCGAACAACATTGGACTTATTGAAAACCACCACCACCACCCATTGCAATATGCAGCAGAATTAGAAGCATTTTTATTTATATTTATAGTGCACAAAAACATTCAAACCTTTTTATGTATGCAAACTGCAAATGTATTTTAAGCTCACTGATTTGTGTAATTATAGAATTTCTACATTCAGCAAAAAACAGCGTTGTTTTTTAGCTAGTATTATCCACAAGTTTAGATCAATACTGTTCTCTTGAACTTTTGCTTCCTTCACCATCATTTCATCACCATCATCATCATTTTCCCACTGGCATCTTCCACTTTCTTCAACACGTATTCACAATTTTATTTCCCCACCTTTCCATCATACATTGTCGAAACGAGTTCCAACAAAGAGCACGCAAAAAGCAAGCAGAATTGATAGAAAAAAAGCGTGCTCAGATGTTCCAGGCTTGGGCATTCTTTTGACGGTGTGCATCTTTCAAACTGCAAAGATTTGAACACAAATAATAATAATAAAGGAAATGTTTAGCTGATATAAAATGTACCTTTACATGTGTATTAGTATAGTCTTTTAAGCTGCAGGCTTTCGTTTTAGTTACGGGTACTTTTTTCTTCTTCTTTTTTCTCTCTTTCCCTCTGCTCCTCTAATTTCTGCTTTCTCATCATTCATTTATATACTACAGCAGGAAAAGGTATACAACGCACAACAGCACAAATACGACGTGTATGATGTATATATATACCCATGCATGCATGCATGCATCGCCACCACCATGTTGAGTTTAAGTACGTACTTGAAATAACTGAATAGCAAATATGGACTGGAGGGCAGCAGTACAAAAGGGAAAAACAAGATGTGACAGACATCCCGCGTGTTCATCCATAACATCAAGGCTGCATAATCATGATAATTCGGAAATTAGAAATGATTACGATGGAAATTACTGTGTGCAAGTTTGTGTGTGTGTGTGTGTGCTGCTGCTGTTGCTCCAATGCCGCATAAAGCTGCACACACCTACTATTGTACTGCACGATGATATTGTGGTGATCCATATAAATGGAAATACTACACAGATGTTCAATATGGCCTGCTTATAAATCAAATTTTGTCTTTTGCCGTTAAGTGTCACAAACAGGATTATAGGTTAATCATAGTTTACCTGAATATGCATACCTAGAGCAACACGAGTACAGGTTTTTACAGCTTAAAATATGCTGTGTGTACGTACAATAATAATAATCATCATCATAATATTCCAGGCAGAAATGATCCCCTGACATGAGTTGAGTCGAGAATAATTTATTCATAACATCTCCAAAGAAAATCTTACTTCGAGTGGTATTATTTATGTGGAGAGGGTTAACTTGGTTGATGGTGTCAAGTACTTGTACAGTTGATGAGTTAATTCTTAATGCTGTACACAACCCTCCAGTGTTCCTTGCTTTGGCAAAAGGGTTGGGTCGGTCGGTCGGTCGCCACTAAAAATACATAAAGATGGGGGAATATAATAATAGAATAAGCGCATCATCATCATCATCTCCCTGCCTGCTAACATCCATAAAGATATTCCACTACGCGCAAAGCATACATAAAGAATTACAATGGCTATATCTAATAGGATTTTAAAGCTGCTCTTTGTTGACTCTCTCTCTCTCTCGAAGCATTTTGTGTGAAAAAAAGGGTGAGGTACTAGAATTGTTTTCTGTCTGTGTAGGTAGACTGTACATCGTATAATCGCTAGAAAGTAGTAGCAGTAGTAGTAGCTGAAGCATATAAAACAATACTCAGACTTCTTGTAAAATAATTCAGAATGGCAGCCTTCAAGTAATAAAATATTCACCACACTCATCTCACACTGTTGCGAGTGCAGCATCTCCTTCATTTTATACCACAAATGTTTACTAGTTGACACATTCATCACTATTTAGCAGGGAATTTTGCTAAAATGACTATGACTATGGCCTCCTTCTCCTCCTCCGCCGCCACGTCATGCCACACGGAGGTGGCATTGCGTTCATTGAAGAAAGTGAGTTTACGAATTTATGGGTGCGGAGATATGACAACTTTTAGAGTAAACTGAAACTTTCTTAAGGAAAAAAAACGATGCTACGAGTTTCTGTAAAGGAAGATTATGACTGGGAAATTTAAAAAGAAAGCAAGCATCAAGTATTAAATTTACTTTTTGTCAGGTAAAGTATTTAAGAGAAAGCAATAGCTTGGCTATGTATGTTTACTTGTATGACAAGGGCATGTAGCGAAATGACAACGGGTAACAAAAGACTGGATGATCTCTATTTCTGTTGAAACATTTTTTTAGGAGAACGGGTGCAAGGTGAGAATTTAACTCAAACAAGAGCAAAGCAGGAGTGTATATGGGCGTGGAATAAACAGAGGAATCGATAAGATAAGTGTAGTAGTACACGTAATTAGTTTCATTAAGGACGATGATGGTTTTGACAAAATGAAGGAAAACTATCGACTCTTGTTGCTACATACTCTGTCTTGACATGCACTTGCTGCAATTTATTTATCCGCCAAAATGGGTTTGGTGCATTCTTGTACACAACAAGATTCGAGGGGTCATTAAAATTAATAGAAAAGCATTCAGTCAGTCTCGGTGGAACTGTTTGGTGAGCCCCTGAATATTGCCACAAAACGTTACTGTGGAATTTGTAAAGGTCAATGAAAGCCCAAAGTCCCTTCATTACTTTTGATGTACAAAGGGATGAATATTTAAAACCCTTTTGCTTTACTGCTTGTTACTTTAGCACATTGGGTGGAAATTGTTCACGTTTGATATTGAGCTTTTGCTCAGAAGAGACTAGGTTTGTAGTTATTATTATTTTTTGCACAAGAGTTTTATTCTCTGTAGGTAATGCTTGCTTTTCATTTTGCTAAAAGTTGCTGGAAGGGTGGTGCTATTGGAATTGTGTGTAAGGTGTATTGAGTCTGATGCTACGTTCACTATTTAAGCACACAGTCAAACAAAGCCGACAAAGAAAGTTTTTTATTTATAATCATCATAATGGTAAGCTATTCGCTACTTTGGTAAACACTGTTTAAAAAAACACGAGTATTTTTTTATTTTTGGTAAATCTGATGTTTTGACATGATTTCACCACATTTCATCCTTGCCCGGCCTGCAGCTTTGTTAGCAGCTTAAAATTGCGGTGTGTTGAGCATGTTCCTCATAAAAATCACATCTTGATACGATTATATTATTTGCCAGGGAAAAAAGTGTACAGACTTGGTAGAAAGCAGGACAGAAGAGAGGATGTCTTGTCAGGCTCATCATTTTTTTTCTAGCAGGTGAGACGACAAGCCTTCATTTGGGAAACGCTCTTCTCTCGACATAATTAAATTTGCTACATGTGTATACCTCCTTGCTGTAGAATCCTTCCATTTAATTCCTATACACGCCATTTCTTCATTGTTAAAGGAAATTTAATCTAAAATCCTTCATTTTCCCATTTGAATAGAGAGAGAGAGCAGGAAGAGAGGAGGAGGAGAAGAAGATGAAGAAGCATAAAGCCTGCGAGCAATTTAATTTTTTTCTAGTAGAAAATTACATTTCTTACTTCCGCCTGCTAAGTGTATTTTATGTAATGTATATATTTATGGTACATGAAGCACGAGATGCTTTTAATATGACAAATAGCGATGATAACAAAAAGTAGCAATGGCAAAAGTACAGTAACAAAAACTCATACACGTTCCTCTTTGTAAGTAGCACAGAATAGGTTTTTCATTTGTAGTAGTCACCGTTTGTCGTTGTGATTGTATAAGGCAAGGCCAGATGAATCCGTGTGGGTGGCCTGCTTTCTCCACTACAAGAATACTTGATGTGTGCAAAGTTATGACAGAGAAAAAGCTAAAGTGCTACCACTGCTACTGCTCCACCACTACAACACAACAACAAAGTCATCCCTCCCTCATGCTTTTGACGATGATGATTACTATGATAATACAGCAGTATAGCAGTAGTAGCGGTATTAAACGACAAGTTATGTGTGTGTGTGTGTGTGACGCAGAGATTGAGCCACTTGAGACTTTCTACTTAATAACCCTTACACATCAACATTATTTGAATACTAGACTGGGCGCTTTTGAAAAACAACGGTTGTGTCGTGCCTTGCAGACAGTCTGGGAGTAAAGTTGGTGGGCTTTTGTTCATTTGTAAATATTAGACACAAGCGCCTTGACATGACACATCTCTCGCTGTTGCTCTTCTCCTCTTCTGCTTTCTCTTACCTTATACTTTACATTATTATAATATTTTCAGTTTATATTTACATACATGCCTCTTATCACTGTCATCCCATGATCCTGATTATCATCGTCGTCGTCCTCGTCGTCGGCATGCACCAGAAACAGATTTTAACTGTGGCTAGTAAATACAGATTATATATATGTGTGTGAGGGAAATACATCATAACCAATATAACTTGCTATATTCATCATTATTATTTACCTATTCACTACCATATTCTCTTGCTTAACGGATTCCCACACAGGTACAAGATTACCACTTCTACTGCCACCACCGCCGCCTTCACACAAGTTGTATTTTTTTATTTCGCCCTTTCAAAAAGGCAACACCGTCACTGGTGTCGTAGTGAGATGAGCGTTTTTTTCCTTACCTGTCTTTTCCTTTTCCCCTTTAGCTAAATATGGCTTGGTTCAAAGGGAGAAAAAAATACATCCTTTATCAAATCGAGCTAAGCCTTGGCTTATTATCTTACGGCACTCACCAGCACTACTGCTGCTAGCTGCTAACTCACTTTGTTCATGCCGAGCCTCTTTCCCTCATCCACATCCATTTCTACTTCCCACAAATTTTGAATACTTTATGATTCTGACCTCCCACTGAGAAGTTGGCTCATTATTTACACACTTAATCTTGTAGCAAGTCTACGAGAGCAGTAGTAGTAGTGGTAGTGTAGTCTCACTTTCCGTTTTCCTCGCTCTCGCATACGTAATAATGCATGGAACACTCATTTCCATTCTAGTAGATCGTATCATACAATATTTAGAATTTTAAAGAAAGTGAAAGCATTTTACTTGTTGTGTGGCCAAGACTAAAGGCACAACTTGTATTTATACATTTGATACTATATGCTGCTATGTGTGAGTTGTACTTTTTTCGAAAACGATCAGCCAAACTAAACGAAAGCGCATATTCTCTTTAAAAGGCTGCCTAGTTGTTTAGATAACGGTCATTGATCAGAGTACAGTAATTTTGTTCAGCTGTACAACTTTACCATTTTGGCGACTGCAGTGGTACAGTATATAGCGTTTGTTTGCTAAGCTCAGCAATATGCTTTTTGACGCCTTTGCACACTCACTCCGTTTCATTGAATTGTCTGAATTCCCAGAAAATGGGATTTTTTTCCATGTAGTGAGTGACCAATAGCGTTTTTTGCATAAAAAATGTGGACAGTGAAACAGACCGATTATTAATTACATAGAAGCATGTGGCGAATTCTTGGGACACCAGCAGCAGTACAACGGAAGAGTGTGCTATTTGGCACGAGTTCAAAACATTCTCAACAGAAAAAAATGTCTAAAGAGATAAAAGCATACGCATTATGCATGCTTTCTTTAACTTTTTTGAAGCATCTAATGAAGCAAATGTAGACGGCATGTGTGTGTGTGTGTATGCGGGTTGGTTTTTGGATGAAAGAAAAGAGAAAAGTTGCGGTCAATGAAATACGCCAAGTAGTAAATACACACAGATGTCTTGGTTCTTTAAATGTCCATGCCTACTTATGCAAGAAATAAATAAATAAATAAACCACGAGAGAAAACTAGCGGTCGAGCATAAAACGCCATGATCATTATTATTTGAGACGTACAATTTCTTAACCTCAAAGAAAAACATATTGCGGTTTAAAAAGAAACCAGTACCAATATTAATACCTCTACTGCTGCTAACGAGACGTGTTCAAAACAAGTAGCGATTGAGTTTTCTCATCTTTTTGAACTGAATTTATTAACGCAGCCAACCATTAACTCTACTGGGGTTTAACTGGCTTGAATGCAAATCAGTTGAAACTTTCTTTTTCTTTTTTCTTCTCCTCTTTGCGAATTTTTAAAGAGATGACTAAAGTCAAGTCGTCTCTCTGAGGAGACTGACAGACAGAATAATAAAAGAAGAAAATACTTGTTTTCAAAAAAATGCTGGCGCTACTTGATGCTGATAACTATTGTCATAAATAACATGTTATTTTTTCACTTCAGCTTCATTACAACACCAGAAGGGAGCCAAAAAAACTCAAAAAATTGTTTCATTCTATGAATACTCATTTATAAACGAAAAAATTGTAAAGAAAAAAATAATGTAAGTGTTCTTGGATAGCCACAGTTACAATTACAAAAAAATACAGACTGAAAAACCACCATTTCTGCTACCGCCACCACGACCACTACCACAACCCCAAATGTACATCCACATAAAAATGATTTAAAGTCCCAGTGAGAAAGCTAGTAAAGGTTCAGAATAAATTAGTTTTTACCACATTATATATAACATAGCATATATATATGTATATTATGTATATGTGCATATAAAACAAAGTTGTTGTTAATAATAAATGGCAAATTTACAAGAACTTAATACTTTGCATGGTGAAAAAACAAAACTGATGAGTTATTTAGCATAATAAGAATGAATAGCATAATATATTCTGCGTACATAAATAAACTACAGACAGATATATACACACAAATACACAGACATAAACTTGCATTTTAATATCCGCTAGCATAATGCACATATAAGCTACCAGAGTGGCTACACTGGCTGCATCCCATGTTTATATTTTGCCAGCAGCAGCATAGCAGTGGAAAAAAGGAAAAAAATTACATAGAAGAGTTTCTCTTTTTTTAACAAGAAAAAAGTTATATTTTCTAAAGAAAAAAAATGTCACATACAACAACTAACATTTTAGTCGGTTCAGAAAAGAAAAGAAAAATACGGTTCTGTTCCAGTCAAACTTAATACTATGTCTCGAGAGAAGGGGAGAGAGAGATAGGAAGAGAGAATATAAGGAGAGAGAGAGAGAGAGTAGGAGAAAGAAAATCAGTCAAAGTGATATATCAATGGCTGTGCGGTATGAAGTAGCGTGATGATGATGTATGGTGGTAGGTGGCACGGCTGCAATGGTGGTAGATGGTGGTGGTGATGCTGGTACAAAAAGACACACCAACAAAGAGCCCATATAATGCGAAACTTTACTTTTTGTCAATTGTCTTTTTCTGTCAGAAAGCAGGATCTTTCAAAAGTCACTGTGAAGAATAAACAAGACAAAATGAAAGAAAAGGAGAAGAAAAAACATCTTTGTTTTCTTGTTGTTTTCTCTTCTCTCTTTTTTTTCTTCTTCCTCCTCTTTATACTTTACTTTCTCTCTCTTTCTCTCTTCCTCACACACACACACTCTCTCTTTCTTCCCCTTTCTCTGGTTCTGTCTGTTCTGTCTCACAGTACTTATTTTTAGTATGGTTAACACTCGTGCAGTAGTATGCACAGTTTGCTACTGTGCACTTTTTTGCTTTTACGTTCTCTGGTCCAATCGAACGTTCCATTTTTTTGTGGGAGACCGCTGCAAGGGGCAAAAAGTGAAAATCTTTTTTTGTATGTATATGCGAAAAGATATTGCATAAGCAGGTGACCTTAGCACTTTAGGGTTCCGCCGTGCGCGTTGGGGCATTACAAGAAATAGAAGAAAAGCACATTTATGACAGTTTTTCCTTGAGATTTGCCAAATAAATAAGTAAATAAATTGCCGAAAAGAAATTTATTCATTTGTTTTTGCAAATAAGATTAAATCAAACTTTCTATACCGAAAATAACCATTACAGATTTATTTACTTAGTTAGTTTAGGTACACTGGAGCCTTTAATTTTAATAAAAATGTATGTAGGTAATAAACAATTTTGCTTGAAGAGTCACTTCTAAGTTCGTTTACAGACAAAGAACATCGTTATACACTTATTTTAATGCAGCAATGAAATTAGCTACAAGCATCTAATCAAGTGCAATGAATGCTATACTCTTTTAGTGCAATAATTCATCCATGAATATGAGCAAAGTGCATTCAACGAAACGAAAAATTGAAAGCTTTATACCTGCTAATCCATATATGTACACGTAGTTAGAAATCAAATACAGCTTACGTACGTACATGCACTAATATCATGTGCACTTACATTCATACTTATGTACCAAATGGCTGCTCGTGCAAGTGCAGGTAGTTATTATTATTATGTATATACTACAGCCTTGGCTCCAGATTGCGATGAAAAGCAGCCGTTTTAAAACTTCAGTTGAACATTTTTTTTCATTTTGCTTTTGGGTCTTCATTAACGCTAATTTTCACTTTAAAACGTGAAACACTGTTTCAGCACAAGGCGGCTTTCTCTCTCTCTCTCTAATCTAATTAGCCTTTTACAACTCACTGAAATGTAGCATTGAATTGAACGTTTTTTTCGCTCTCTCTCTCCCTCGTCTCAATCTGCTGCTATCGTGAACGAGGATAATATTCAGAGTGTGTGACTGTGACAGATTCTCGTTGGTAGTTCAATAAAATATTTCATCCTTTTCCCCGAAACAAATAGAGCCGGGTTTATCGTCAAATCTCATCCCATTCAAAATGAGAGTCATGTATGCATGCATGTGCAGTATAGTCGTGCACAAAGTTATAGAGGCATTTTGTTTTTTTTCCTTCTCTCACTTTTTGTCCTTCCAGCATGTCTCGCTTCCCTTCTTCTTATGCCTTCCAATTCTGATAATAAAACTATGATAGGTGCAATGTGAAGAGAAAGTGACAAAGATTTGTAGAGGTTGTCGCTACAAATAAATATTATTTAGCGACTCCTTACATATAAGCGCACTTACGCCTAATATGCCGCGTATATGATATGGTGTTACGTATATCTAGTGTTATCAAATGAAGGTGAGTACCTATTATTCTTGCCGATGAATGTGATGAAAGGAGGGAGCGAAGAAAAAAACTGGCTACATGCACTGTTATTGCTTTTCCATTGCTCTCTAGCTGTCTAGCAGAAGGAGGAGAGATACATCTTTCCTTGATCAGAAAAAGATCTCATGAACAAGGAAAAGGAAGGGAAATTTATGGGAGGCAGTCTCATTTCCGAATGCAAATTTACAGCGAAAAGAGATCATGATTATATTTATGTGTCACACAAGTTGAAAGGGTAATACAGCAATGTATTCATGGCTTTGGTGTTTTTACTGGAATATTATTATATGAGCACAAGTTTTTTTTATAATGATATGCTCTCACGTTGCTCACAACACGTGGATTATATATGCATATAACGTTCATAATATAAACTTCATATCTGCATATTATATAGTACCTATATGCAGATAGACATGTACATGTCTGCACGGCAAGTCTTATATTATCCTCGTTGATCTGCTCTCGTTTAGTTTGAGCCAGGAAAAGAAGCATCATCTAGATTGGGTGGGACTTGAGCAAGGGAGAAAGAAGAAAAATAAAGCTCAAAAGTAACAAAGTAAAGTACGTGCTCAAAGCCAAGTGAATTGATATGAGCAACAACACCGAAAAACGCAACGCAGTTTTGCTTTATATGTATTATTGGGCTGTAAAAAAATAAAGAGAACACTGAATTCCAATATGTGTATCTACTTAGGTATAGTATAATATAAAAAAGGGCAACCTTTTCTCTTGCTAGTTTTTGCCAAACATTCAATTCAATTTGAGAAAGAAGTCATCTGAGACGAAAAACATGTAAATCGGAACCCGTTATTTCATAATATGTCTTCCCCGTGCGGTTATACATTTTAAAAATGTTTCGTAACGCTGCTGCTGTGAAGAGTTGAGTAAAAAACAAGAAAAATAAGAGGAGTGTAACACACAAGTAGTGTAATTCTTTGAAATAATGGGCTTCGCTTTCGCCATCGGAATTCCGTTTAAATGAAATGCTATACTGTATAATAATAATAAACATTGTTTCTTTTCTTGACTGGTGCAGGTGGAGGAAGTGGAAGGAAAATGCTCACCCAATGACACACCACCAGATTTCGGAAATGAGAGGCTGGAAGGTGGTGGGGGTTACCAGGCGAGTGGAGGTGGAACCTCATCAGCCTCCTCTACCGCCACTGCTGCTGCTGCTGGAAGTTCAAAAGGAGCAGATGGTACTGGAGCTGGTAGCTCATCTAAAGGAGACGATCCACGTCGAGCTTCCAGTTCCAGCCATCAAAGTCAACAATCCGATGGCCGGAGCGAGCAACACAATAGTGACTCAACCAGTGTCAGCAAAGCTCCGGCCACGTCGTCAGGCTCACCCACAGATAGTCCGCATCGGTAAAGTGCAATTTTTTTTCTTTCCTTTCGCCTAGACACATACATAAATAATAATATGCTTTCAATTTTAATAAAACATCTAATATAAATAATTATTCAAAACTGAAACACTTTTGCTACAATTTTATTTCAATTTAATATATTAATTACTTACATCACTTGGCAGCGTCTTACAGTTTTGTTCTCGCCGTAATATCTCAACATATATATATTATTATTACTACTCTCAGCTGTATTTTTCTCAAAACATGTAAATATTTATCATATTATTCGTTATTTGTAAATGTTAAAAAAACTACTTAAATACAAACAATGCTTATGATTATTGATTTATTTATTTAATTTGATAGAGATGGAAGCATTAACTTACTGCCTTACTTTGTTGAATAATGATAAACTTACTGTATTATTATTGCTTCTCTTCGAAAATAACTATAGAAATAATAATTCAAAAAAACAGAATCTGAAAGCCTTTCTATTTCCTGGCTTAAAACACAACCCAATCGACAATTTTGCCAAATATACAAAACTTGTTCAGTTTCTGCTTTAAAAATACTGTAAATGGAACAAAGTAAGCGTAAATAATTGGGAAAATGCAGAGGAAACTCGAAAAGCTGCAACTGCTGCTACCGCTATTTATGATGATGCGATAAAGCGATGTCTGTTGATATTCTTTCCAAAATGCTCAATCAATATAACACTCTCCACACGTTCCAGATGCAAATAAAAAGTTTGACGATTGACAAGTTTTTAGCATACATTTTGCACTTGATGGTGCCGTGGTACGTTAGCACAGAGTAAAGATGATGATGGATGATAAGGATGATGTTAACATGTCTGTCCAGGACAAGTTTGTAATTACTTGCTTGTGTTTAAGTACAAGGGCCCTTTTTTCGGCGCATCCATTTAGAACAGATTGAATAGATTGGTGATCAACAATTCAACACGACATGTTTGTGCAGCAAGTGCATTACCTTTTTGATAACAAGCCATAAGCCATATATATATATAATTCCAGAAATGCTTTCTGATTCTGTTTTTTTCCAACAATTATTTTTTAGTCCAAGTTTCATCAACTGCTGTAGTTCGGTAAATGTGTATTATTACAAGCAGATAATATATATTATATAGGTATTCATAATTGTGTTTCGTTGGTTGTTGACTATAAAAAAGGGAGGGAATAAGTTCACACTTTTAATTATTGCTAGCGTGTCAACGTTGTCACCGTTATTATTTCTAAGTAGATTGGCTCATCGTTAACGTCCATCACGATTGACTGCCTACGACGACAACAACGACAACGCACACAATTTAATCTTTTTTGACTACAAGACGTACCTCGTTAAAAAATAACACTCTTGTTTACTTATTGGTTGTTGTAGTGAATTTTAAACGATTATTAATTAAATTTATAGGTACTAGTTTTCTGATTGTTTTTTTGATTTTGAAAGAAAGATGAGAAATAATAACAACAAACTGTGTTTATGCTTTCGTTCTACAACTTTGTGAGGACAACTAAATAGCCGATAATAACTATTATTACGTGCGCATTATTAATTAATAGTATAATAGCACTTTATAATTACACATTGTTGTACAAAAATGCGTTTAGCGAAGGAAATTATTAACAAAAAATGATGATCGCTTCTAGTTTTAATTATGCATCATATAACATCTTTCTGCAGGTTATTACAAGTCAGTTTTTTAGTATATTTTTTTTCAAACTTTGTATAAATAAATTCATTATTTAGAGTGATATTGATACTCTGAAAATAGAATCTATTTTTACAATATATGTTAAAGTTTAACTATTAAAATTGTACTAAAGAGATGAAGTGTTTAATCGTTTAGTGATTGCAGAATTAAATGTATTAACTGTAGCTTTGCAGCATATTCAGTATATTCAAAAGCAACATGTAGTTTCTTCACTGCTACTACAAATCTTCAAAAAAACAGACAGTTTAAGTATCCTGGTAAGAAAAGTGGGTCACCTACTATGAAAGTCATCATCAGTGTTGCTCCACCACATCAAAAGGAAGACGTGGGCGGTCCCAAGCAAATTACTACAGAATTCTCTCAAAGACGATCAGCAGCAGTTCTAAATCTTAAAAAACTTCCGAAAGTTGAAATGACTAATTATAATTTTGTAGTAATGAGGCACAATTGTTGCAGTGACTTGATTTTAAAATGAAATGAATCATTCGATACTCAAAATAGCTTTTAAAATGTTCAAGAGTTTGTAATATTTATGATTTCTTATCATTAACTTTTAGTTTTTCAAAGCTTTGCTGCAGGCCATCATAACTCGTATTTAATGTGTTAATATGTGGAAATATGTGTCGCAATCGCAACTCTGGAAACCAAATTGTTATAATGGACGGGAATTGTAATAAGCATTTAATTTATGTGTACTTAAACATAATGCCTAGACAATCGAAATTACACATGAGTTGACAAAGCGATATGCGTGCACATGACAGTAGTTGCGTACTAGTCACACAGTTGAACTCGTTTTCCCATCTTAATGCCATTTGACCAAACAGCCATTCACCATCGCATACACACATCCACACACACACAGTAGAGCGGAAGGTAGGTCGTGTGTTTATTGAGGCATGTTGCTAAAGTGTCAGAGAACAAAAGGCAGCCAAGCAAATGATTGCTTGCCGAGTCGTAAAATCACAACTTTCTACGTTTCTATCCAACTCATCTTCTTTCTGTTGTCCACCACCACCTACTGTACAAAATTGTATATTTTTTACCCTGTACGTAGTACGTACTACTTGCTCTTCATCCCAAAACTACAACAGTGGAATAATAATAATGGCATCAATGAGTTTTAGTATTTGTAGTAGTGGTAGTAAAAGCAGCGAATTAGGGAACTTTGACGCCGTGAAATTAAAAACATTCGGTTTGCCAGATCTCGTGCTACTCATCATATACATATGTGAAAACACTTGCCAGTAAATTTATGTATTGGCATATGTTTATTACAAGGAATTGGTGAAATGAGCACTGTGCTGTGAATCATGTCATCTTGATTTGTCTGCATTGCTTGCATCCATTGCGGATGAATGGCTCTTCTTCACTGTTACCAACGAAAGAATTGTTGTCCCATTGAGTTAAAGTTGCAAAACATTTAGATTATGTTGACATTTCATAAGAAGCACATTTTTTATGGGATTTCAAGTTGGCAAACAGCTCATTCATACCTATTTTCCTTGTCAAATGTCATCATTCTTGTTCAAATTTTTAGGATATGCACCTTGTTAGCAAGCAGCGCGTAAGTTATTTTGAAACTACCGATTCAATAATCCTCATTATCCCCGCACCTAAATCGAGAACATTTTGTTCTGTATGCTAATTAATACAGGAAGTCGTGACGTGAAGAGAGATTTTAATTCACTGTTATATCGGTAACAACTTCTTTGGATATCAACTTCTACCATTCTCCCCTTTCTGTGAAACATGTGGATTTTATTGTAGAAAGAATACTTGGTCATGAAGATTGAAGAAACACCTAACTTGCTTCCTTCCGTTCAATTCGCTTGCTCAATCCTACCCAACTACATCCAAAGTTTGCCAGAAGTAAAGTGGGAAACTGAACCAACATAAAGTAAACGTGTAATTCTCTGGTTGATTTGGCCACAAAAACAAGGAAGGGGAAGGGAAAGGTGCTTTATTACGTAAGATTTTGTGGTAGGAAAGTTGTAGCTTGGCAATGGTAGGTTTTGCGACGCCTATAATATGTATATATATAAAGAAAAGAGAAAGATATCAGCACAAAGTGTTGCGACCACTTTTACCAATTTTATTAAATTTGCTCCTTCCGCCTCTAACTGCTCCAAAGTTTGCTGCTATACAATTTTGTTAGCACGCTGTCAGAATAAAATATCCCGCTGAGTTGTCCCGGTGTGGGTAATAATAACTTACTATTATTAGCATTTCATATCGTTATTAAGTGAGCAAGCTGATTGAGCTAGTTTATGCGACTAACTGTCCGTCCGTCCGTCCGTCCATGTATTGGATTTCTCAAAACCACAAGATTTTTTTTCAAATTCTCTTTTTGATAACCACTACTATGATTTGACTGACCGGCTGAGTTTTCGTTAAAACTTATTTTTTCATTTTTTAAATGGTTGCGTGCAACGTACCAATAAAAAATTCTTTTAAAATCCTAAATATTATGGTAACCGCATTTTGAAATACTACGTCTCTGTTTCATCTATAATACGATAACTTTTTTAAAAATTTTAATTCGATATTGCAATTATGCTTTCGCTACTTTTCTATATTTCGATTGTTGATTTATTAGGTTATTTATGACTAGGTATGTACTTATTTCTCCGACACGTGGGTGTTTTTTTTGTAGGCGTGTAGAAATTTCACTACTTGTTGAAATTCAATTGCTACACAATTTAGTTGAGAAGAAATTGATTCACAGAGAAGTGTGAGCTTGCAGTTTTGAAATTCATACCAAGAAAGGGTCAGTTTCAGAGTACGACATGAGGAAACATTGAGAAATACGCGGTCACCCGTGGTAGAATTCATTACTACAGTGGTATTGAAGGTAATAAATAACAATATCATGCCTACTTTGCGGTAGAGAAATAAAATTTTGAACATTCAACGTTTGTCTCTTGCTCTAAGCCAATGTAATTTGCATTACAATTTTAAATACAAACTGGGACTGTGTTGACATGGGTATTTTACAGATATCCACAGCACACACAGGCAAATAAATACATATAAGTATATACATTTAGAGACAGCGACGAAAAGCGTCTACTTGAGCATGTCGACTTTTCTGCTTCTGCAACATTCTAGCATGTATTTTTTGGCTCACATTTTGAAGTTAAAAGGCTTTCTCGCTGTCGTGTAGAGATACTTTTGCTTGCATGCAACTATTTTGCGAGAAGAAGCGGTTTACCACAGAAGGAAAGTCAAGTGAAACAAGATCACGTTTCAGTCCCTCTGTATATATTTATATTTAGATACCAAACTTTTTGTGTATGTTTAAACTGTGGTGGTGGGGTTTTCATGTTCAAAATAGACCTTTTCTCCCCACAACCACCACCGCTGCCCAACCAAATACATTTGACTTACTTCAGGCAAGAATAAAAATGCATGCAAGGGAAATAAAATGGAGGAGTAAAACGTAAACAACGTGTGTAGATTTTGAACAAAAGGGATATGAAGAAAGCATTATGAGGAAATATAAAATAGTCAAGTGATGACATGGTAAGCGGTGGTGGCGACATTAGTGGTGTTGGTGAGCACAAGTATGCATAGGTAAATATCTCCAATTTCCTGAGAATCCTAGTACGCCCATGCCCATCCACATAAGAATGGAATATGGAACACGAGTAAATTCTTGAAATGGTATGCATGTATGTTCAAAACACACAATTTGCCATTTGACTAGGCATGTTCATTTTATGATGACTATTACAGTTGTTGCGACCATCCATCACCACCAGCGCACCATACACCATCATCCTCATCACCACCAGAGGCGTTCGAAAATATGATGGTGCATGCGAGTGCCCACACCACACTGCCACTTTATAATATTAAGAGTGTGCTATTTCATACAATCTAGAATGAAATGCTGCTCACTGATGCAATAGGAGAGAAAAGAAAAGTAGCATCATGAGAAAACACGAATGCTTTCAGTATTACATTACAAAAGTAAATAAAACTCGAGGGGTTCACCGAAAAAGACAGAGGGCATTTGCAAGCAAGCAAACGAGAAGTAGTTACAACAGCATACTGTAAATCAGAGAGACACATCAATAACTCCACCACCAAGCATTTTCTCTTGAATTGAGAGAGAGAGAGAGTATTTCAAATAATCTTCTTTTGCTTGTCAGCACAGAATTAAAATTCGGAAGCTTCTTGTTCCTTCTCAAATAAAAATATCATTTGGTAGATTGTGTGTACACAATTTTCTTCCAAAAAAGTTTATTATTGCTGCTCACTTTCTTCTGCATTTTCTCTTGATCAATTTCCTAACCAAATACAAAATGGTCTTTTTCTATTCTCCTTCTTCTACTTCATAATAATAATAATAATAGTAGTAGTCGTCGTCGTAGCAGCAACCACCCAACAACTTTATACTCTACTTTGTGGCGATGAAACATTAAAAATCTATAGTTCCAATTTCGTACAAAATGTCAGTAGTACAGAGTTATAGACTTGGTATGTAGGTACATGCAGCAAAATGTCATGTGGTTTTAGTCAAGACAAAAAGACTACCACCACGTCCATGTATGTCACTTGCTTCTTCTGATTATTTGTCAAGCACTTTTTTTCGTTCGATGCAGCTTATTGGCGAATTGGAAAAGTACATTTTTTTATATGAGCATCACCCTCTGCCTCACAAAGATGTGCATACGACGACCTTTTATTGAGAGTGCACCTTTATCGACTTTCTTTTACAAACGACGAGCTACTAGCTAGAGCTACTCTAAACTCTCAGGTATTAACGTTTTCCCCGTACTCTATATCTTGACTTTTTCTTGTACAAGTTTAAAAAAAAGAAATTCTTCAAAGTTCCTTTGTACTCACTAATTGGAACTAAGGCAGTATGAGACATTTAAGTGTTTTTGTCGAGAAGTTGAAGAGTGCTATAATATACGAAATGAAAAAAGATGCGCTTATATAGAATGTACGGATAGTTATATAACACCCCCATTACACCCGTACAATAAATTGTGGCAGCGCTCATTATATCCCTGTTGACATAATATAAATGGCAGGTTTCAAGCATGCTGTAATTGCTCAAGAGAGCTGCACGCTACACTTGTGTTGTGTGGTCGACCCAGCAATAAACCACGCGTGGGCTATATACTTTGGTGTCATATTATGTATCAAAATAGAAGAGAAGAGAAAAGATAAATATTACCTTCCTCCTTCACATTCTGAATACGTCGAGAAAGAGAGAGAGATACACAGGATGATTATATAAATAGGCAATAGAAAATGGCTGCTAACTATAGTGGTAGTAATAGTATGTAGCCTTTTCCGGTTTAATTGACTACTGGTGGAAACAAATTAGTCGTTAGGAGGGGAACGTGACAAAATGAAACATAAACAATACGGTACACAATATATATAGGAAATGAGTTGCGACGAGTACTGTCGCATTTCTCTCACCGCTTTTTTTCTCTTCTTTTTTCGTATTTCTTTGTACCTAGTTGAATATTTATATGCGAGAGAAAAGAAGAAGGAGAAGAAAAAAAAGTCAGAAAAAAATATAGCTCGTTTACTTACATAGATTATTGATACATATTGCTGCTGGCTCCCCAAGAATGTCAAGTGAACCAACAAGAAAGGAAACCTCACATATTTTTTTATCACCACCAGCAGCAGCAGCTATCGCGACACTTTCTTTTTTTGCCATACATCGCCGTCCTCTCGTAGTAAAAGAAAGGATAATGCGCAATACTTGTTACTACTTCATCTTACTGTCGCCATATTATTATACTGCTTGTTTTTTTCTTTCCTGTTTCAATGCTACTTCTTTTGCCGATGTTTTTTGTTCCTATAGTGTAGTCACCATACGAAAGCAACTTTATGATTTTTTTGGGGGAAACGCATTTTTGTCGGGTCCATAATATATGTACAATTGATTTGCACCAGTATTATTGCTGGTGTTGTACATTGTTTCAGCTTACACGCTCATTTCTTTTTTGTCAAACGTTGTAATTTGTCACGCATGATACATACAGCTTACTACACATGTCAGCTCAAGTGTAATATATTTCAAAGCGAGGAGGATGCTGCTGCTGCTACTACATGCTAAGAATGTCGAATAAGCGGAGAGGCTAAAGCCCTGATCAATGCATGCTGCTGCTAGTAAATCAAACATAATATTTTGACAGGCTAATAATAATAATAATATAAGACCAGGGAAAGCATACATGTTCACATGCATTAAAGTTAAGTATCTACATTATGGGTGGAATGTCTAGTAGAAAAACTATAATAATATGTAAAATGAAATGCATGATCTTCCTCCACAGTAAATTGATAGTTTCGTAAAAATAATCATTTTGAGAGCAACTTGAAAGACTTCCCAATGTGCAATAACATGTGCATCTACAGTACAAAACAACAACACGTTCAAACCTTAAAGTTTGTTACCATTGCTGGAGACAAGCAGGAAGCAAGTTTGTAGTTTGTGCGGTGATGAATACAAGGTATAATAACTTTTTATTTTTGTTGGTAAACATGTTTGGATCAGGTAGGAAACAAAGATGTATTAACTGTGCGGAAGGGTTGAGTGGAGAGAAACGATGTAGTGGAGTGCATAAAATGACAGAAGGAAACCGTAACTAGAATGCATTACACTTGGTTAATTGTCTTACCAAGACGATAAAAACAAATTAAGAGCTTTTAAGCTGTAATTAACATAAACAAAATTATTGTCCACTTTCCTTTTTATTGGTTTCATAAATATAATGTAGAATGGGTGGTGTTACTTCTCGCCTCTGCGGCAATAAAGAAATGTTCCAGTGAAGGTGTTGCAATTTCTATTTTTTTTCTCACTTTCGTGATACTTTGTTAAAGTTTATGGAATAAATGAACAGTTCATAATCGTTTGTTTGACTTGGTTGGCAGTTTGCAAAAATTCAGCATTCACTACATATACTCTCGAGTTGATAGTAGTAGGCGTTTACTGCAAAATAATATACTGTAAAATGAATTTATGGTTTTCTAAATGATGTTTATTTAGATTAATGTAAGAAATGTTGGTTTGCTTCTTCTTCTTTTTTTGAAAAAATAATATATTCTGATGTTTATGTTTAATTATTTTAATGAGTGCTTATACTACGAAGACTCCTTTGAAGTGAAGTAGGACGAAAACGCTTGTAAAGATAATAAGTAAGGATAATGGGGGAAAAGTAAGTATTTTCATGTAGAGTAGTCTCAGGTCAACTTAACCATCATTAAAATGCGATCAAAAGACATTTTCTGCTTTATCATTATAATGAGGATGTACTCTACGAAGTAGTCAGTCACATTTTACACACACGTGATACTCATGTTGTTAAAATAAAACGTATTGCGACAATTGTGATAACGGTAACATCTGTCTCGCAGGCTAGAAAATAAAGGTGGGTTTTTTTTATTTTATTTAAAAAAAATAAGAGTACGAGCACGAACTGTGGGGTGAAATATATATATAACGTGCTGTATATATATATGTATGTATACTACAAAGGGATTTTCATTATATATCTGTAAAGGTTTTTTATTTACCGTGCGCATCTTCGTGTACGTGGTTAAAAGTTTCTGAGAAATACAAAAGCAGATTTTGGCGCTAGAGTTTATAAGTTTAAAGTAAGTTTTGGAAAAGCAAGCAAGTAACTTTTTTTGATAATATTAGCATAACGAGAATCGAAGCAGGCATACTTTTACTTTTGATTTATTCCAGTGTTGCTACTACCATTTTTATATTGATTCAATCTAGTAAAAGGCGAAAAAGTTTAGTTTTTGTGTGAATTTTCAAACCACAGATTGCCGAGGTCAATAGCAATGATTTATAGTGGTTGACTTGCTTAATAGTTGCTACTCGGTTTTTATTCAAAAAGTCAAAATAGTTGTACAGCTTCTGTCTTCTACAATGTATCGTTGGGTCAGTTGTGGGAAGTCAAGTGGAACTGTTATACTTTTTGCATTCACCGCACCTTCATTCATGTACAATGTATAGGTATCGTTTACGCTGGAATAATAATTGATTGCCTGCCATAAAAAATAAAATAAAATGTTGTACATAATTTATGTGGTCAGCAGCTACACGACATTTATATTTAAAATGTATGTTAGCTAACATATGTACCTACCAAAAAATTCCAAACATCATATTTTTGGAGGTCTAATGGGGTTAAAGTTACGCAAAGTTAAAGTAAGCCTGCAAGAATAACAAACAGACCGAATTATTGCCCATTCATGCACTAATTGTTAGTGTCCAATGTAGCAGAATCCTGAATGAATTATACTACTTCCGTTGCAACTCACTCTGCTTCCCACTGTCATCAGAACACCAACTGTTAATTGTCTCTTCACGCCTCATGACAGCTACTGACGATAATAATAATAATAGTAATGATTAAATGCACGTCTTTATAGTAGCTTTTATACTATGAGTAAATAAATAGTTGAAGTGTTTGCTCATGTAGCCAATCGAAATTGAACAGTACTATTAAACACTAAACTGGAGAGGCACAGCAGACGCCAGTCATAAAAAAGACTATGGAAATATATTTACTGGAACCAGCACATGCACTTGAATACATACTTATTATTATTATGACTATTCATTTTCATGCATTATATTCATACCTATGATAAGGACTGTAAGCGTTAAAGTTTATACCTAATAATGTCAATTATTCCTAAACTACAAAACTACAAATAGTAACATGTATTCCCTTATGACTTTATTATCATGAGAGAAAAGAAAAAACAAAACAAAACGCAACAATTGAAATGTGTTGAGCTAGAACGATGACCAGAATATATTGTTGTGCAGAATTATAACGTACCACACATGTGTAGCGGATCTGTAAATAGCTCACATAAAAGCTTTCCGCCATCACGTTCCATCACAACAAAATAAAGTTGTTAACTAAATAGAGTAGAAACAGGATAATATTTTTCTTTCGTTAAATAAGGTGCTATTTATGCTTTCACCCTTATAACCCTCATACATTGGATAAATTCATTCATTTCATCACAAGCTGAATTATGTCTTTCAAAACTTATTTTTGCAACGGCTGTAACTGTAACGGTTAACGCAATTATAATGGCGGTGTGTGTAGTTGGGGTAGTGTTAAAGTAAGTGGTCATGTGTGTAACGCTCCATTTTATTCCGCTGTTGTGAAGCTAGTAAAAGGAAAATGTTCAATAAAAAAGAGCATTTCACTTTCCTCTCCTTCCATTCTACGAATGTCAGTAATCGAAATAAAGTTATGGCTCCAGCAAGCACACTCTGCCAACTTTTCGTTTTGAAAGGTGTCTATGTGTCCAGACCAATTCTACTTTTTTTTTGCTAACGACTCCTCACGGTGCATGAACTGTTACGAATAGTAATAGCAATCATAATAGTAATACTAGTAGTGAAAGGGCGCAAACACACTGACTCAAATATTATACAAGTGGTAATAAAACGCGCTGCGCGGCGTCGCATAAACAGCAGCATACTTACTAAGAAATATATTTAAAAAATATATTACTTGATTTCATAATGGCACGCAACTGATTTCAAAGGACAACAACAAGTATCTTTTCTCAGTTGGTGAACAATGTTGATGTGTTGAGACTATTGCACACTATTCCCTAAAGAAAAAAGTCACATAAATAGGTATTATTTCTTTGGATGAAAAGGAGGCTGGAAAACTTTGCAAGTTTATTTTTTGTAAGTTTTTCTACTACTGCATAATAACAAGGGTTAAAAAAATCCTTGTTTGCACAGCAATCCAAAAACCTGAATATAATTTGGATATCAAATTTCCGCATTTTCTTTGTGCACAGTAGTCGGTGCCGCCGACAGCTACAGGAATTGTAGCACTCTACTACTGTTACTACGCCGCTTGACAGTACTACTAGTAGCCAGGCCACACACACACACACACACAACAAGTTAGAAGAACNGCCGCTTGACAGTACTACTAGTAGCCAGGCCACACACACACACACACACAACAAGTTAGAAGAACAAGAATAATCGTGGAAAGGAAAACCCCTTACCATAAAGAATTTTTACACTTAGGCAGCCAAGCATGAAAAAAGTGTCATGGAAGTAAGCGAATAGCAGGAGGAACAAAAAAAAGTAGAAGAGAAAGGTGGAAACATGGTGTGGCAACTGCACATACATAATAAAGTGCTTTTATTTTAACGATAGCGAAAGAAGTATACACGTACAATATAATAATAATATATGCTTAAGCAATAATATTGCCGTGTGTGCATTACATGCTATCTGAATTCTACATACGCAAATGGCTGATTTGTAAGGACGTGATGATAGAAGATAGTGTCGGTGATGATAAAATGTAAGTATTATTCTATGTAGAACGAAGGAAAAATGAAGTCCGAAAAAAGAGAAACGGCTCAGCAAAGAATCCGAACAATTTCTATAGCGCAAACAACAACACAGGAAAAGAATGACAGGATATCCTTCTTATGAAAAAAAGAACAAGAGGAGGAGCAGTAGTAGTAACCTTTTTTCTTCCTTGTGTGGATATGAAAGTGTGCGATTTTTTTATACTTCATACAGTCACGAAAAAAAAAGAATCCAAGATACGCTTACTTACCTTATGATATATCTTTGGGGGTTTCCTTTTTCAGGTTCAATCCGCTTAACTACCTACTTATTTTATAGGTAACACTTTTTTGTGTGTGCTGTTTTGCCATTATGACTATAAAAGTACATAGATAGGGTTGGAAATATAAATGAGGGTGAGCTGGTGAGAAAACTGTCTACGCAAAAATAAAGTTTACGGTGTGGGGGATGCTGGCTTATTTTCTATTTTAACTTTCCGCACGTTGATTTGTGTACATCCATTTGTGCCAATGAAGATGACTATCCAGTCAAATAAAATTGCGATGATGATGACACTATTTGGATGGTGGTGCTTTGATTTTGAAAAGAAAATATTTTTTCCCCATTGTAAAGTATAGGTAGCAGAAAAAGAGAAGTGCAATATTTTAAATTGCGTACATCCATCTGCCTGTCACTTTTTTGATTGGCATTGTTGTTATCTTTTTCACTACCAATCTCTGTAATCCTAGGGAGAAAAAAAATTGCCAAAATTGTATAAAGAAAACTTTTGCATTCTTGGTACTAGTTATGTGAATATCTCAACAAAAAATCTTTCTTTTTTTGCTTTTTTTGCACAAAATACACTCAAGTTGAGATAGCATCTACAAAACTGAAACGGAAAATCGTCATACACTTGTTTGTCTAGCTTCAGCTACTGCTTT
The DNA here is from genome assembly GCA_027743785.1 of Sinhomidia bicolor. Lineage (NCBI taxonomy): Eukaryota > Metazoa > Arthropoda > Collembola > Entomobryomorpha > Entomobryidae > Sinhomidia > Sinhomidia bicolor. Next base: position 109,529 of record JAHZMT010001962.1, on the reverse strand, counting down.
TTTTCCCTCAGCAACTCGAATGTACTTTATAAAATGATTTCCACACAACAAGAACATGGCGTAATAAATGCAGACAATCTGTTCGAATGAAATAGGCATGATATTACTTTGACTGAATTGAATACTAGTGTACTAGAGAAGCTGATGCAGCAGTAGCAGCAGCGGCAGAAAGAGTAAATGTTTTTCTTGTAACTTATTCCTTAAAAAAGTGTATACAAAGTGTGCATTTGAATTTTGTGTCATCCAAAAATGCATATGTACATATCTACGTGTATAGATATACCTATATACATATATGTATGAATGTATGAAGGAACCTTGAGAAAGAAAGAAGAAGGAAAGAAATAGGAAGAAAATAGAAAGCACTCGTATTCCCCACACAAGAGAAGTAAAATAGTCTTCTTTTTTTCTTTCCCATTCTTTTCTTCTCTTTCTTTCCTACAGCAGCAAAAATTATTACACTTACCTACATTCTTACTCTCAACTGCACATATATGCATATTACACATTATATCGCCTCTCCAGACAACTTGTTTCTTTTGGAGTTGATTGCATGACTGCTTGGGATCATGAGTAGGAGTATAATACTGAGGCGGATAGGCATAGTAGAGCAAGCAACTTGTGCGAAGGAGAAGGAAGAAGCAATAATATTCTTCATGGAATTCCTCCTTTTCACACACACAAACATACCCCAAGGGATCTACCTTTTCTTTATCGTCATCTCTAGTCTAAAAGTTGTTGTGGGAGCAGATAGTGGAAAAAGTAGAGCGGTGCTTTCTCTCTCGATAGGAGCATATAGAAGCAACTTTCTATACATTGCCAACGTCTTCCATGCATTTCTGTGGTGATAGCGGTAATAGAAGTGCTGAGATGGTGGTGGTGGTGGTGGAACTGCTGTGGCGGTGTTGATTGTTGGCTAATGCCACTGCTTTCGCTGCTGCTGGTCGTCGTCGTCCTCCTCCTCCTTCTCATCCCTTTTCTTCTTCTTTTTCGCTCCTTGAGAAAGACGCAGCAGGCAGGCAGGCGGCCGTTGTAATGTGCATTTACCGACACATTACAAACAGTTACACCATTTATGTATAACTATTACGGCAATTCCAACAAGAGTACTAGTAGAAGTTGATTATATGTAAGTATGTATTTGAGTAAGGCAATAAGTCTATCTATTTGGTGAACTAGTGAAGTATTTTTTTGGATTAGGATCGCAAGGAGGTTTCTCTTCCCTTCTACATCTTCCCCTCCTCCTCTATATTATTTTTTCTGCATTATGTGTGTGGCGGTGGCGGTGGTTGCGATGCGATGATGATGATGTTGATGATGGAAGTGGTGGTGAAAGGATATTATCATGCATGCATGTGATGTCTCCTCTTTTTCAACAATTTCTTTACTTTTACTTTATGCACGTATTACACTTTAACATTTTGCCACTTTGCTTGCTTGTATGCATACTGATGGCTATATGTTTTTATTCGAAGGCAACATTATCAAGTCTATTTTTTGCAGAAAAAATATATTCTTCTTCGTATTATTCCACCACTTGTGTGCTGAGAGTGTGTTGGTTGGTTGGCGAGATCACTTCTAGAGTTTGTTCAACAATTTCCATAAGTCTGAATTCTTCATTTTCTCCTCCCCAAAAAAACAATATCCCATCTTGAAGACGACACACTGTTATTGGCTTGCTACAGCACTTTAGCCGATGTCGCTGATACAATAGCTGACTTACGCTTGTATGCGTACCCTTCTCCTTCTCATTCCATTTCTTTCATGTAAAAGCTATTATCATCTCACCTCGTCCGCATCTTCTGTCTCATAAAAAAGTGAGATTGTTGATAAATAATTCTTTATTTCCCCAAAATCCAAAAGGAAGAGTCCTAATTGTTTTTTCAGTAGCCGAACGCTTTCCATTTTTACAAACTGTACTGACGTGTGTTGGTCTTATCCGCCAACTCATTCTTATTTCCTCACATAATTAATATCCTTGTACCACAGCAGTATTTCAATTGAGGAAATGTGAATTTTGTTTTGAAAAAGTCATCTTCGCAAGAATAATAACCACAAAAAAGACGTTCCAAGGAAGGTACCAAATTACTCGGAAGTTCTATTTCCAATTCTCTTCCCAATCTCCACCAAGACTTGAGTTGTTCCCGTTACCAATTTTACCACCAACACTTGAGCAACACTAGTACGTGCCTTATCTACACAAACTGGACAATTTCCTAAAAAAGCATATTTTTTTCCTCTTAACGTAATGACAAGCAAAAAAAAGTTTATTTCCCAGTGTATGATTGCCAATAATAATTCAGACATGGACAGCATAACAGCAGCACACTGAAATTCACTTGAAGGAGTGAAGTGTGAAAATTAGAAAGGAACGAAGTCAAGCAGTGACAGAGAGAGAGGGAGGGAGAGAGAACGAGTAAAATATATATAGCGAGAGGAATAGAAAGGGGGAGAAAGAGAAAGCGAAAAGCTAAGCAATACGCAAATAAAGTTGTGAGCTATTATTGAGAGGAAGAGGACGAGGACGTTGGTAGAATGGATTGCTAATGATGTGCATATGCCGTTGTAATTGATATAATATCTTTATATCGGTTGTTATTTGTGGTGAGCATCATGCAGTAAAAAAGAGGAGGAGTAGTCGTTATGGTCTGTCGGCTCTGGCAGCAAGCAATCAACCAGTTCTCATTGTAACTTGTCGGTGATAACTAGCAGTTCACCAGATGGATTTCCATCAGTTACGAGAGGATGAGTGATTGAGAAACACATTTTTTTTCACTGACTTTGAAGTAAAAAACCTAATTCTTCAATCTCTGGAAAACTCACACACAAAAAAGCTAGCCACCAGAAATCGGGGTTTATTGCACCACCAGCAGCAACAATAAACGTACATAAAGAACATCATTCATTGTACTTGTCTGGGTTTCCTTGTTACTTTTTCACTCGCTGGTTTTTAAAACTTTCTTTGATATTTGCCAACTTGTCTGAAATCTTTTCATGAAGAAAAAACCGATTTTCAATTTTCTGTACTATACCAACAAAAGTACATTTTGGAAAAAATATTACACCAACTGTGAAATGTGAAATTTTACGTGTACGCTCGTATGATATTTGATATCATACCTTTTATGCGTTCATTGCTAACGTGACAGTATCGAGTTATTGACAAAGTATTATTATTTTTTAAATCCACTAAAGTACACATTTAATTTTATTAACTTATTTGTTCAGCAAACAAATTAAAAACAGGCTGTACTTAAGTCAATTTTCATATATGTTTTCAGTACAAACTATCTGAAACACTTCTGCTTTATTAAACTTCAAGAGTAGCATATTAAGTGGAAATTTATGCAAACTCATGGGCAGTCGTCCAGAGCAGCACAAGGTGATAGTGAACACTGTATAATCAACCGAATGACTTGTAGTAGCATATAAAGTGCTTCACCTCTATTAATGAATGAGTCTGGTTTCAATTAACGAACGTTTAGCAAAAGCCGTTGGTTGAAATCTACACATTCCATCGTTCTAAATTAAGCGTCCATTCCTCCCGGTGTCTGTCTACATGAACAACGTAAGAATATATGAAAGTTAATATATTATTATTTTAAATATTCAATATGCTTATATTTAAAACACTATCTGTTTTTATTAGTTAAGTCACTGCAACAATTAGTCATTATAACAATCCAACTACAAACTATCAAAAAATCACTGCTAAAATGAAAATTGTAACGTTAGCGTTTATTCTTTACTTTAAAAATATGTTAACGCGTAAAAATGGGTATACTTTAGCTATCATTACAACTAGTTTTAAATTCAGATATCTATATATTTTATAATAATAAGATACAAATAATAAAAATAATAATACAGGTATAACCATTTACTATTAATGTGTTTGTAATTGAACAGTTACGTGGCTTTAGAGAAATTTGCCTAGCAGTAGAAATAACAAAAAAAATGTCATGTTGTACTGTACAGTAATGTGTATGTACTTAACTGATCATGTACACAGTTTTTGTGATAGTATATTTATCACTAATATTATTAACATAGTTCGTTAACCACTAGAATTTATAACTAAAACATAAACCTTTTGTAGCGACGGAGAACTTAAATTGACGGTCTTCTTTATTTTTGAAAAAAACGTTTTTTTTCTTTCGAAACTAATACGTGAAACTCAACATTGTTGACGTCCATATAGCGAAAATACTACTACTACCCAGCTTCATTCAGCATTCTACTCGACGGCTTCCTTAATAAAAAAAGACAAAAAGTAGTGCCCCATCTTTAGAGAGACGTTTAAAAAAAATCACACACAAATGTTTTAATCATCATTACGCGATATATTTTTTTTTCAAAAGCAAATTTCAATCTAATATATTTTGCTGGCTTGTGAAATATTTATTTTTTAAAAAAATGTACCGAAATAACTTTTGTAACAAATAATATATATATTTTTTACATATATATTCATTTTACAATTTCTCCCAATTTTTGCACCAAAGTATTATTTTTTTTCTTGGTAAATGGCCCACAGTGGCAGTGGCTGGGAAAAAAGAAACAATGTTTTTTTGGTGTTGAATTATATTTTCAGACTTTCAGAATCTCAATTCAGCAGATCTAGATCAAAAAGTGTGGGTGAGCAGCAATGGACAAATCTCCGAGCTGTTTTGGCATGGTATGCTCGACTTAGGAGGATCAAGAGGTCGGTATACAACAAAACTACATAAATAACACCTACAAACTTTTTTTCATAAAAATCTTTTTCCACAATCAGACTAAATTTGGGAATGACTGCAGATTTTTTTAAAGGGTTTTTTTGTCTATAATATATTCTTCGCGTGCATTTGTTAAACATTTGATATTTTTTCAACTAGTGTGCATTTTGCTCCTGTAAAATAATATTTTTGCATTTTGACTCAATCCAAAATAAAAATCTGTTGTTAGTGAATACATACATTTTCCTAAGAAGAAAAGAACAAAAAAACTTTTTTTCGTAGAGAACGTATCAACCAGTATGTAGAAATCAATGTCTTTTCTGGAAAATGCAAACTCATTTTGACTTTTTATGTACCACTACTATCACACGTTCTCTAACTTCCTCCCACACACACACACAAAATTTTTTTTCTGGTAACGTTTTATCTATAAAAAATGAGGAAATTTTACACAGTACTCCTTCACATCTCAGTTTACACTTTTTTCCTTTAAAGATAATGTTTATTCAGTGATGATGATCTTCAATTTCCTTATATTATAGGTATAATAATAATAATAATACTATGGTTTTATACTGTTTAACCATTAATTTTTATGTGAGGCGACTGCTGAAAATTGATATTTTTTGGTGTGCTGGTTTTTACATGTCATTGTGGCTTTTTAAATACAGAAAAGAAAGTTTTTTACGAAGATTTTTTAAACCAGCTTGTCAATGTAACATTTTTCTCATAAAAAAGTCAAGTTTTTTTACTGGAATTGGTTTGAAGATGTGATGTGGTAGTGATTACTAAGCTCAAATCTGTTTTAGGGATGCTGTAAGAATTTCCTCCAAAATATTCTACACCTTACACACAACTCAGTAGATTAGCTTTTTTTACTCTAATATAATGAATGGTATTATTATTACCCAAGTTGTTGCCCACCCACCCACTCAGCTACTACTACTACAACAACATAGCATCATCATCTGTCTTGATGCGCTAGCTGTACGTTGAGTTTGCTTTCATTTGAAGTATTTAACAAAAGTTTGTGATAATCTTTTAGGAAACCATGCATAAGTATATTTCAAGTTGCAAAGTTGAAAGTAAATATTTTGAGAGTCTATAAGTAACGTATGCGTATACTTTAGGCAAATCAATTTTTTTTATCACTCGTCGGTTGATTTAGAATTGAGTTCCGCCTCTTAACGACTTTGCATCTCTCTTTTTCTTCCTCTCGCGTCACCCGGTTTGTAGCCATATTTAGCTCCTCTATTTTCACCAAAGGTATTTTATCCACCAGTAACAAAACGTCGATTCTGTGTACTGTACTTTTTTGAACCAGTCTATTTCTCTAGTCTCCAGTCTCCAGTATTATCATTTAGAATTCTTCTATACAGCAAATAAACGTATTACCAATATGTAACAAATTGCCCCCATTTTATATTTTTATAGAAACGTATCTTATGATTTCACTTCATGACAACTCTTTGCTAGTATTCTCAGTTCCATCAGAAACTTGTTTTTAGTGTTGAACATTTTTTTTTACTTTTTTCGAGTTCAAAGGTCGTGCTGTAAAACCAAAAACTTTTTTTGTGTGCACAATTGACACTTGTCCTTTTGTTATGGTTTGAGAATGCAAGTATTTTTGAATTAGGTGTCCCTGAACTCGGTAACTCTATAACTTTGCCCTATTTCGTTGGCCTACGATACAACCATAAAGCCAATGATAAGCCACCTTCACCATTTTCCACCACCAGTTGTTACTTTTGCCATGCTGTGTTGTCTTGTGTTTTCACCCTTCGTATGTTATATCGCAGTAACAGTCAGAGGAGTCTCTCTGCAATACTGCTATATATTTTTATATATTATTATGAATACTATATTATACAAACATAGTATTATATATATATAATATCATACCTTTATTTAAGTATATACCTATACATTTATGTACCACCATAAACACGTTTATCTACCGTCAGTACCGTCCTATAATTAATTTCGTGAATGATGGTGATGATGTAGTATTATTTCACAGTGACTGTTATGGACTGAAACTTTTACTCTCATTATTACTATTATTAATATTATTTCCTATGACTTGCATTGATGGATGCTCTATGACCCTGGTCGGTTTGTTCGAATTTTTGCTCTTTTCCGTAGTATTTTATTATTACCATAATTACAACTTTTTTACGTACGTACCCATGTATTATTATTACTTACTCTCTCTCTCTCTACCTACCAACCCAACTGATTTCTATACTGTACGGTATTAATAATCAATTCTAGACGTATCCCTTTCACTTTTGACCAAGATGTATACACATACATGTTGTTACGTAGGTGACAGTGATACCGGTGTAGTCGTTTATAGCAAACTTATTATTATTATTATTAAACATTGTTATTACTATTGTTATTATGTTATTACTATAATAAATGTTATGTCGTCTTGGTCTTGGTACATTTTACTATACATAACAAATTTAAGTCACCCGCCTACCTTCCCGCCGCGTGACAGAAATATCTAAATATACTACAAACTTTTTATTCGTACAAAACCATTGAACACCACACACGATTGATTGTTTGCATAATTTTTTGAGGCACCATGCAGTCTCTTCCGGAGCATTCCGCAACTTGAGTACGGCGATAAAAAATAATAAAAAAATTTATAAATGTTCTCTGTCGTCTGCTATGTAACAAAATAATTCCAAGTGATATATATTTATGTGGTCGTTTTGTCTCTGTGTACTATGTACTTATGTAGTAGGAAATAGGTAAATATTGTCTTGCCGCTGTATTTATTTATATGAGCATAAAGCTACTTGATGTTAGATGTAGTCGTCAGTCAATGTATTCGCCGTTGTTGTTGTGTGACGTTGCCCTTACTATTTATTTTAGCGGATTCACCGACAAAAATATAGAATAAATAGTGTGCATCTGTGTATTAGTGACATGAAGGGTGTGTAGTAGTGTCGATGTGCCATATGTTTGTATGTTAGCATTTATTTTTTATTTAAAAAAATTTAAGTAAGCATTTTCGCATCTCTTCTTGTTGCTCGCAATTGGGTATACATACATATATACATTTATTTATTTATTTATTTATTTATTTATAGTGTACCATGTCATGAAATCGTTACTTTTCATGTAATAATTGTCAATTTACATATTGCGCAATTTATACAAAACAAAAGAGTCTAAAGAGTTTGTGTGATGGTATGTGTATCTTGAAATTTGAAATATGTATCGTTTGAAAAAAATCGTCTCTATGTACACATGCCATATATAGCATTGTATGGTAAAAAATGAATATTGTATTATTGTTTTTGTGACTGTACTACTTTGACTGTTGTGACTTTTTGTCTATTTCTTTTTGAAGCTTATTTTCCCACCTGTTTTTTCATGCAGCGTGCCGAAAACGTGCCCAAAAAACTGCCTTTGATGTTTGTTTAACTTTTAATGTGTGTTTTTTGTATTACGAGAAAAAAAATTGTGTAACTGGTTGTGAAACTGTTCTTGACTTCCAATTGACATCTTGAAAGCTACTAAAACTTTTCTGCTTTTGCATAGGTACCTAGACTAGTAATTATTGTGAAATTGTGATCCTACCATGAGCTGCGTTGATGTTGCTTTTTGCTTTCATTTGTGCTTACGCATTCCCATTAGGTATTTATTTATCTAATTGTTTACTGCCAGTTTTTGCTCTCTTCATGTAATCAACTGATGTTTATCGTGATTCTACGCAAACTAAAATCATTTCACAAAGAAACCACATAATAATTTGAGGTGTCAAATGAGTTATGAACACTATTTTACTTGTACAGCTGCACCTGATATGATGCATTGATATATGGTTATATATGGTTTTTATTATTGTCTAATTTAATTTCACATTTACTATTGTTTCGTCATCAAAATTTTACCTGGAATCATAATATTTTCAAAAGTGTTCTCGTTGTGAAATAAGACTACGTTTATCGTTCATGTGCAATAGAACTGTACTGCTTATATATTTTTTAAAGCCTATTTTTAGAACTTAAGAATACATTATATAAGACAGACAGCAGAGTAGAAAAAGCAAATTAGGATAATGTATGTAAATACATGTGCATGGAAAGTGCCCTACTTTCACCTTAAATCATATTCATAATATCAAGATATAATTGTAATTTCATCTCATAGTACAGCATTAATATTCTTCAACTTTTCTTCCTATGTTGATGGTGGTGGCCACGTCAAAACGATATCTTCCTCAACCTGTTATATAGAATCTTGGTTCTTGTGGCATGAAATGAAGTTAGCAAAGTTTTTCCTCTCAAGTCTTTCACCGTCAGCCAGCCAATAGCTTGCTGAGAAAGTCCAGGGAATTTTACGGAAAGCTCACTAGAGCTAGAGCATTAGTTGCAGGTAAACTTTTTGAGAAACTTGTCTCTAATTTCAACAGCAGCATTAGCAGCAAGTTCTCTGGATATGACAGTGTTTTAGAATCCAATTACCTGTTTCCACAAATTTGCGTTTATAATAATAATAATAATACTACTAATAATATGAAATATCCTCCATTTAGATGTACGTACGTTCACAAGAAGCAGGATCTCATCTTGAAGAGTATTATTGTGTGCCAGAGAACACTGGAATAATGGCAGATTTCTTTCCCCTTTCAATCTTTCCTCTTCTTTTTAAGCTTCATCAATACTAATGCAGTTATAACTAAATCGCAAGCGAAACCATGTACACCGTGCTTCCTTTTCGTAATGAATTTTGATACCGGGTAGAAACTAGGAAAGTATGAATGGAGTGAGATAGACAGGGAACAAGAACTAGTTGCAGAGTCACTTTTCCATTGCATGTCATATAAATACCTCAAGATTATGCACAATGGTTTCGCTGTGTATGTACGTTGTAGATAAATATACCTATCCTTTTCTTGTGGAAACGTGAGGAAAGAGGAAGAACATTAGAATATTATTATTAACCATTCTCTATAACATAAAAGCATAACAATGCATAACAGAAGGGAAGACTGTGTTCAGTTCCGGTATCTGATATATGTACATATATATATTTATATTCATAGTTAATATTTATATTTGGCATCTTTTGTATGCTACGAAATTTGGTGAGGAATGAGGATAATCAGGGTTATTGCCCCAATTGTTTACGGAATCTTGCACAATTGTATCCATTTGTAGAAGCATGTTGTGTCCGGCTGGTGTGCTCTTGTAGAAAATGTAACGAAAATGTACTGGTAAAGCTAAGGCAGAAAAATATGGTTTTTTTAAATAAAACATCACATTTTCATTCATTTTTTGCGTCTTTTTTTATTATGGCACAAGGTGTGTGTTTGAGAAACTTTGCATGGCTAATTTAGTTAGGGATGATAATTAATTAATACATTATTACAAATTCTGCTATTTTTGCTTGGTTTCGTCCAATTTTTTTTATCCAACGCCGATAAAGACAGGCAGTAAATGATGAAACAACTTGAAGTTTTCTTGAACAGTAAAAGTTTTACTGTACAGTTCTTTCATCTCTCTATTCAAAGTCAAGCTTGGAGATGCTACTTGTCCAATATTGTATATGCACTATGCATTCTAGTAGCTTTTTCCTTCAAACTAACAGTTCTAGTTGAAAAATCTAGCAAAATCTAATATTTACTTTTCTCGGGAGAAAGTTGGAGACTTGATACACAACTATTTCACACGTTTATGAACTTAAACTCGTTTATACATTCCCAAATTCGAATTGACACTGCCTACGATTTCCTTTTTGATTTCAAACGTGCAATATAGACATATATTTTTTAGGAAATAGATATTATATGCTTATACAATAAACTGACATTTTACCATTAATTAGACATGACATGTGTGAGCATTTTAAAATTTGCTTTCATCATTTTAACCTACATCTAATAATATATTTATTGTTACCTTTATATTCACAAATTGTATTCATTATCTATCGGAAGCGTTTAATATGCCTATATTCATCATCTGAGTCTTTAGCTTTTATTCTTTAGTCGTAATCCTTAGCAACATTTTAAAGTTGTAAATGTATTTATAAACGTGTGTGTATTAGTGTTAAGTATTCTAATTACTTTTTTCTACATGTTCTTTAGGAACCTTAATAGATGTTTGTTTGTAAAAGTGTAACAACGTAACATTACGTGAACAGTCACTGTAACGGTAGAACATTAAGTGTGTTTTAGGCATACAGTTATGCAAATATTGTTCGTGTGTATGTACCATGTGTTTTATATCATGTGACGTGATTATTGTTATTATTGATAACTACTATTATTATTACTAAAACTGTTTATCTCTCTACCTTTCTTGCTTTCTCTTTATTTGTCAAGCCGCCATCAAAATTAATTGACTGTGTAATGATAGTATATGAAAAACTTTCCTTATAAATAGCAGCAGTAACCAGTAACCCACTCGTTCAATTTTTTTTGAATATTGTTGTTGCCTACCCATGTTTACCGTATATGTACTTGATTGCGACACACCGTCATGTTACAAGATTTAAAAAAAACCAAAGCATTCCGTACTGTGTAGTGTACAAGTAGTATAAAAACTGTTGTACTTTGTTCTCTGTGTGTGTTGCCTTGAACTGGTCATCCTCTACTTTTTCATATTATCTATCTGTTCCGTGTACCTGTAACCTTTTTGCATTACTTGTTCTAGCTATTAGGAGATTCTCTACAGTCACTAGACTGAATTGTGCGTGTATATGTGTATTTATGTCATCTATAATAGAAATTAGTTTAATAAACAGATTTATAGATGTTGAATATGGTAATGATGATGATGATGATAATGAAGAAAACGGAGGTATATACAGAGATGGTGTTGAATGATGCGCAGAGGAAAGGCATCAATTTTTCCTTGCAAGGTTCTAAAATTGTACTAAATTGTTATCAGGTCCAAGAGCAATCAACGTTGGATGAAGTTAAGAACCACTGTACAATTAACTGGGGCGATCCAGACGATCCAGAAGAAGGCTCCTTTGAAACGGGAAGACTCATTTCTCAAAAGATTCTCAACCCGACAAATTCCAGAAGCGCAGGTACGTATAAACACTGTATGTCAAGCATTTTAAACTATATATGTCTAGCTATAAGGCAAAAATATTTTCTTATTCATTTTTATTTATTTATTTACTTATTTTCAAGTTTATTAATTATATACATACATACATATCTACTACATATTTGTACATAAAAATACATACATACTTCAAAACTTTATCAGACCTTATATACTGTAGGAACCTGCTACAATTGAAGCAGATGAGCAAGAAAAGTTTAACGAAAAAAGCTTGTACTTCTTTTCTACTTTGTTTGAATTTTCTTCTTGCAAAATAAGTCATACATACTACTTACTACCCAGTAGGGAAAAAATAGACCACCTGAAATTTGATTCAGCATCTTGTCACAGTTTCTTCTACAAATTATACTTGCACCCACAAAACCAGTCGCTTTGTGTGAAAAGCAGTTGCTCTTTCTTGGCCAGAATTTAATAAACCCACATGCGCTAAAAATAGACTCGGTCGCTACAAACACTATACATACTTGTTTGGAAAGTTTAATAAATCTTTTATCTGTCACTGGCAATGTTATTTAGTTACTACTTCGAGCATGGTAGTACACACGGTGAATAAAGTATATATAAAAAACCCGACTCTAGTGATCATTCTGGTCTTGGTTGTAGAACACAGTAGCATTTTAAAAAAAACTCTTGGAATTGATATAGAATGTAGGAGAAGATAGGTGTATGTACACTTACCTAGACAGGTTAGTATACATAAATGCATTTGAGTGGTCCCTCTGGTCTATTTATGATCCCAAACGTAAAATTCCGATTACACCCGTAGCTGGCGAACAAGGCAAACTTTTTTTGCCATTTTAGTTTTTCATTTTATTATTACGCTTCGGAATAAGAAATAACGCGGAGTTACTTACAGACATATACATACTACGTACTTATTTGCTTGTAATGTTTTCTGTCTCTGCATTTTGTCTTTCTTTCTTTCTTTTCTCTCCCTCTCTCATTCCTCATCGTCGAGTAAATTTATTACTGTTGGATTTACAACTAATGTTTTTCCAGCCATGTTAGCAAAGTAGTAGTAGTAGGTGGAGGATGAGGAAGAGAAAGAAATAATACCCAGTTGCCCGGCTACATTTCCGAAAAAAAGGAAATGAGTAGATGGAGTTGAAAAGTTGGGTTTTATTAGTAGAAAAAAAGGGAAACAAGCTTGCTAAAAGAATTGTTTTGTACATACTTGCGTATTTTCTACTTACTTATATAAGCATGTATACTGCTTCCTTGTATTCTTTCACACAAACAGTTCTTTCACATTTTTGATGACTCTCTCTCTATATACATTTTTATCAAAAAATATACTAGATTGAAGGGACGCAAATGCGTAAAATGATCCATTGTAAAGAGTCATATCACCGATATCCCTTTTTCTTTTTATTATTAGTGCTATTCAGTTATCTTCGTTTGGTGTTCTGGATCAGTGAACTAGCTGAATGAGTGAATCAATTGAATGGGAGAGGAGAGAGAAAGTATATTTGATTTGAAAAGGAGTATTTACGAGATCGCAGAAGAAAAAAAGTTTTAAAAAAGTCTTTGAGGATTATTTCAATCGGTCAGTTGCAGGCAGCAAGGAGCAGAAGAGAGAGAGAGAGAGAGAGAGAGAAAGAAAGAAAGAAAGAAAGAAAGCAAAAAAGAGTAAATTATATTATCCTAGCATCATTTTTTTCTCAAGAGTGAAACTTGGCACTTTTGACCTTCTGCTGCTGGAGCATATAATAGGTAGCATGTTATTAACTTATATTACTATACTGAACTTCATGTAGTACAACTAAATCACTAGTAATTTGGATATCTATTCATCATCATCATCATCGCATGCTCCGTACTTTGTACTTATTATATTTCTCTTTACAACCAACAGCTACGCAAACTGACTTTATGCTTTCCAATGAACTCCTATTATTGCTGTTATTATTACTCCACAAACACACAAAAAAGCTCTCTTTTGCCGGAAAAAAATGGAAAATGAGTAGTGAACTGGGGAAAAAATGTAAGTTAAGCTGTAATAGTTTTGTGTCTTTCTGCTTTTCTAGCAGATGCACATGCCTTCACACGAGCACACACGCTACTTGTTCTGTAACTCTGGGTGAAAGTCAAGTAATGGAGCGAGTAACCAAGTTTTTTCTCTTCTTTTTTTATGAGCTAGGCTCATATCTTGTGTGGGATATTCATATATGTAATATATGCGAGAGATCACTACTATTGTTCCTATTAGCAATATACTTTTTTTACCGGCTCATTTTCCTGCAGCAGCATCTATATGCTTCTCTTTTCTTTCCAAACTTTTACATTTTTTCCTTGCTGCTGCTGCTGCTAAGTATAAGCTGCCGCTTCATTCCATGTCAAATAATATAGATCTCTTTTAAAGCGAGCAGAAAGGGAAAAGGAGGAAAAAACACCAAGTCAGTTCCTAATTTTGCTTTCCCTTTACTTCTTCTTTATTCTCAGTAACTATGACTTTTTTTTACTAATACGTGGGAATATTTTCACTACTTAGCTTGTACAAACTGCATTCACTCATACTTGCATTTGTCATTCCAAATGGATTTTGCTAGCATTTATCTAACTTTACTTGTTCGTTTCGTCAGGTTTACAAATGTCGGGGGAGGAAGGACGACAGTCGCAATCCATTAAGTTTTTTTTCGCCAGCACGTTTTTAAAGTTTCAGATGGTGATTAGATTTCTCTGCTTGTTATATCTACACCATAGAAAAAAATATAAAGGATGTGATAGTCATTTCCCCAATGAAAGATATTACGAAACTTTCCTTTTATTCCAAACGGAACAGCTGCTCTATCCAGCAGCTGCTGCTTCTGCTATACTCTTTTTCTGTGAGATAATTTCATAAAATTCTAGACTACTTATGTAAAACATTTAAAAATCATTCTGTCATTTCCAATTCACCAAGATTATCTATTATATAGGCAGTTATAAATTGTTTAAAAAAAAATAATCATAATTAGTTGGATACAAATACATATGCACATACATGAAATGCAAAAAAAAATAACGTACATTGTTATATTTTGTATAATTTAATCCTATGCGGTGGGATTCAATCAATAAAAATAAGGCTGTCGCGGTACCCATTGTACTTAAAATACTACAGGCGACACCACCATCCCATATTTCTGCAAACATGACTGCGTTTTTTATGGAGCGCAAAGTAAAAATGGCGAATGTTTTGCTAAGCTCGATTATGGCATTTTTGTGGACTTCTAAATTTTGTTTTGTGCTTTGGTTGGATGAATTCCTAAGTGCAAGAAGTAAAGTCTATATAATATTATGTGTTTATATATAAATCTCATAGAAATTGGCTATCTTGGTGCAAGGAGCTTTTACGCGAGGTGACTATATATGACTCCGTGACAGGCTAAAAGTATTACAAAAAAAATTTCTACGTGTTCAGCACAATAAAGCATCTGGGAAATTATACAGTGCATTTATACCATTGTAACGAACACAACTAGTCTCATGCATGTCTCTCTTCTTTTCATCTCATCAGGATTCTCAAAGGATAAAATGGCTTGAACAGGTGTAGCGAGAAAAAAGTGGGAGAAAACACACATAGGCATTTCCATATTTCCGTATACTTCCACAAGTCATAATCATATAAAAGTTGAGTATATGTCGTTGTAGGCAAACATTGATCTCTATTTTTTGCCTTTCCAACAAAACTTTTACTTTTCACCTTTATCACAGAAAAAAAATTCCAGTACTTTTTTTCTGTGATCACAGCTGCACCAGAAAGGAAAGTAGTGTTCTACCTTTTGTCTATTTATCTAGCTTCAGCTTGGTGTCAGTCTAAGTCCACCAAGTGCATTATGAGTTCTTTATAATACCTATTTGTAGACATTTTTTTGTATTAAAATCCCATTTTAAGAGTATAAATACGCAGCTGGTGTACGAGAAAAAAATGTATAGCTCTAGTAGTAGTAGTTGCAGCCTGAAACATTTTATTTTGCTGATATCATTCCAGCAGCAGCCAGCGATATAAGCATTCATTTTTAGTGAAAGATTTTTTTGATGAAAGTGTCACTTGTGTTTATGACGTCATGTTGGACAAAAGTTGAAGTCTTCTAGTGTCTCTGTGTCGCTGCTGAAAGAATGTCTGCCGGCGCTTTAATGTATAGCTGGTTTCTTTTGTTACGCGAAAGAATTTTTGACTTGTTGTTATCTGAGTAACGAAGGATCTCACATGGACTAGACTTTCCTTTCCGCCTTTTCTCTCATCAAAATGTAGATAAATGTTGAAATGCTGGTTTTCGCCAATCTACTGAAAACGGGCAGACAAACGGGGGAAAACAAATAATGTATATTCAAGTATGCTACTTGATAGGCACTACTTACTTGTTAGTAAAAGCCTAGTGTTTTTTTGGCTAGAGGCGAACAATGTGGATACATTAAACTTTTCTTTTTACCAATGAGTCGATCAGAGGTGAAGAAGATGGGAATATGTTGAAGGATTTTTTATTCTCTGCTCTCGTCTTATTTTTACTCAATTTCTTGCCATGGTGTCATGCTTCTTATAGAGATACGCATGCGGTATTATTATAGAGTAAACAGCCATATCCATCCTTGGGCCTAGTTGTAGATTCGTTGGAATTATTATTATTATATACGATTTCTAGGCTGTGCTCTCCACTTCAATTGTACTCTGTTTTATGAAACACTTGATTTAGAAAGCCCAAGACAGTTTTATGGGGCAAGATGAGCGTTACTGCAAGATACGAGGTACGAAAATATATGGATGTATCGCACGATCAATCTACATAAAATAACAACATGTTACACGCGATGCATGAGGGATACGTGGAAAGCTCAGGTTTGTAATAATTCATATCCTCTTGAAATGGTCTAATGGAAAGGCATTGTATGTAGATGAGAGGGCGCGTATCCCAGCAGCTTTTTAGTTCATCTTGTTCATCGCGCTAGTTATCCGAATATTATTATTATGCAGAAAAAAATCGTGTTTCCAAATGCCTAAATGAGAAAATGCAATTTCGGTAGGAGAGAGAGAGGGAGAGAGAGAAGAGGTGATGGAAGAAAATTACATCTACTTTTCAAGGTGACATATACTATACTAGCGCATGAATGCAAATATGCTGTAAAAGCTTTTGATATTTTATCGTTTTGTTCGCATGCCATTTTTATCAATTCTCCCTTGAAAATGAGTCTAGCGTCTGGATCTTTTCGTTATCCGTGTACAAATGAAGGACGATCGTATGAACAAAATGCGTCCATAATCCCATAAATCTGCAAAATAGTCATCATAAGTGAACACATGACCGAAGCATTTTTTTGTCGTTTAAAAAATGGTCAATCTGTATAGCAGTTTCCCTTCCATCATATCACACTATTTTCGGTGTGCTTTCAATTAGCATGGCAGACCTTTGCTATTGGACTAATATGTAGGTAAATAGGTACTCCTTTTATTTTCGGATCGAAATTGCAGGCGAGTGTCTTGTCGTGTTATCTTCTTGGATATATAGGGTTTGCCTAAATCTGGTAGTTTTCATGTTGGTGGCACTTGCAAGTCACTCCATTTTCTTCTTTCCGCCTCACAGCTCAGCTCTCTCTGGTTCAAAATGCTATTCTACTGTATATACAAACGAAGTAGTAATGGTAGTACAGTAATAACGATAATTGCAACAAAATACTGACGACGGTGAGCAGCAGATTAGGCAACTTGTATAATCGGATTATATTACCTATGGGAGAACATATGGCAAGATTTGTTATCACGGCTATCACCAGCAAATCCCATGCAGTTAAACTACGAAGACATGGATAAAAATATGTACAACGAATATACAAATGTGGTGTTAGAGGTTTACTTGCCCATCTAGAGCAATGCAAATAGGTACTATCATTTATGCTGTTAAAAGGTGCGGAACAAGCTCCGTCTTTACTTCCCTCTGTTAGTCTGTCCTGTCGCCATATACAAAATGGCTTGAAAGCGGTTTTGAAATATAGCTAAAAATTTGCAAATTTGATACGGAGCATGCGACGTGGATCATTCATTTATTAAATATCGGGTTGTTAAGACGAAACCCAATTGCACCTTAATTACTTATTAACTACTTGACATATCCAGCTGATTTTAGATGATTAAACATGATTGACTGAATAAAAATTTTATGAACACGACTGGTAATCGGACAGAATGCTTGAAAGGTACGATCGACAAAATTTGCATGGTACAGAATCGGGTAGAAACGTATAGCAACAAAACATGGGTTTCGTCTTTGTTCAATAACCCTGTATATTAGGTAACTGCTCTAATCAAACAAAGTAGTTATTTGTGGCTAAAAAACCACTGAGTAAATGTTGCTCCTCCTCACTACTACGAACTCACATGTTCCCATGAATATTACGACGGAATAGTATTACTACAACTGTAGCTTCAATTGAATCGTTGGTAAATCCAGTAACTACTAGACTCATCCAAAAGAGAGAACTAACTTGAAAAAAGTTTCTCATCATAAAGAATTATTGCTCATTTTTTTGTTATCCTAGTCATTTCACAAACCAAAAGTTGCTTTCTATGACTCCCCACAGTCCCTTCTGTTTATCTCTCTCTCTCGCTATTTTTTACTAAAATAATAATCTCAATCCATACATTTCTCAACAAGACAACATCAGTTCTGTTTTTTTTAAGATTGCTATTTTATATATTGAATCATTTTTCGTTTAGTTTCCAGTTCAGTGCAACAAAGAAAATGATGATGACGAAGAATAAAAAATATAGGTATATATAATAATAATCTATTCGACAACATCAAACATTGCATTAGGAAAAAATTGATAAAAATTTGAGATAAGAAATCTTACAATTCTCGTTATTCCTGTTCTGTTGTGAAAAGCAAAAAAGCACACCAGAACAAATATAAAAGGAATGGAAACAGCTTGTGGAAGAATGGCGAAATGACTTGATTACGTATAATTTATGAATAGATAGATACAGCGGGAGAATGAAAGACAAGAGATGAAAGCTAATAGGAGAAAAGACAAAAGTGTTTCCATGCCGACAACAACAAGGACGACGACGATGATGATGATGATTACAGCAGGAGGAGGCAAGCAGAAAAAAATATACCATTATTAGGTAGAAAACTGAATTAAGTCAAGTACGCAGTTTGTTACATGATGATGGTGTTGGTTGTACCTACCTACTTACCACCACTATATCGCAATCACAATACCATTCCATTGCGGTTCTCCTCCTCGATTTCTTTGCCACTTACAGGGAACAGAAGGAGAATACTAAACTAATAGTATGTTTGTATGTGTATACTTGTAGGGAAGGAGGGAGAAAAAAAAGTACAGCAAACTTGCTTAAAAGACACAAACAAATAAAATGCTGATTATTGCTGATTTAGTTTCCGTCTTGAGTCCTGTACTTGTTTCCTTTTTGTTTATAAACATACTTATTGAACTGATGATGGTGGGTGGGAATCCGTGTGTTGCCTGCTAGTGAAAAAGGAGTCCCGTGTGAAATGCTCAACAAACGTGGTACTTTGCCAGTAGACAACTTTTTTTGCGTTTCTTTTTTTTCTTCGGTTACTTTATTGTTCAGGAAACTCATTATTGGTGCTTTGAAGCATTTTCTCGATTGTGCCTTTTCCACTTGTCTCTACCACCACCGTATGCATCATAGTAACCTCTAGTAATGGTGATAGTGTTTAAGTAGAAAGTTGCATTGCATGTGTGAAATACTAACAAGGATACGTTGTATGGCAATGACGGTGAAGCAACTGATTTGCTAAATGTGTTAAAAATATGGCATAAAATGGCATTTTGTAAATTAAAAAAGAGCTTAAACAGTAACGAAAAAATGGAATGTGTTGTAGTTAATATTTGGGCAAATAGAAATAATATTATTATAGATTTCAAATTTGTGATATATTTAAACAAAATGTGAGAAATTATTAAAGAAAACTGCAAAATATGTAATAATAGACACAACAACATTTTTACAATGGGCATGCTATAGGCGTAAATATGAATTTATTTTGTTATCTCTGTTTCTCCTTTTAACAAATTCAACTCATTTACCGTTTAGGCAAAGGCTTCCGGAAAGAAAGGGAAGAATTAAATAGTTGAGTGAAAGAAAAATGAGTGAAATGTTGCAAGAAAGGATAGGGCATTGTGAAACAGCTTTTACGTATAAAATTCAATGCACTCGGCGCAAAAGAACACTTTCTGCCCGTCAGTCAACACTTTTTTCCTCCTGCTGAGTCGATAACAATACAAAACATTGTCTGCAAGATGCCGGCATTGTCTTCATGTGCTGAAGCGTTTTTTGCTAAACTGCTCCTTGATGCTGTTCTCGTCAATAGTCTCCAAAGTGTATCAAAACACACGTTTTAGTGACTCTTTCATACATTATATTCCTTTCGAAGAGAGATGAGAATGAGAAGACGAGACGAAGAGCAAAATAGAGAGAAAAAAGCTGAATAGAAGTGACAAGAGAAAAAAAATCGTTTGGGAATGCGAAAAGAGGTAATTTCTTTTAAGATGCCCATTAAAATTCTATCCACCGGGAGAAAATGGCCCATGTCTATGACTGTATCTATCTATCTGCCTGTCCTTCTTCTCCATCACTAGCACCACCTCCACCACCACCACCGACAACAACTTTTGAGCGAGCTTGGAGAAAAAACAAGAGCTAATGTAGTGGTGGAAGTAGGTATCACAGCTGTAGACAAGGAACGCTCACATTCACGTATTTATTTTATTTAGTCATGCATGTAGGCAAGAGTAAATGTCGCAAAATTGTACCTATACTATTGCCTATTATTATTATTATAGTGGCACATAGAAGCATTTTTAGAGACAAGGTTGTTGTCGTTGAGTTGTAGCGTAACGAGATGTGGAACTGCCGCTGCTGCTACTGCCGTAGCGTGTCTATCTCCTCGAAGATGTATAGACTGTCTGTCTGTGGGTGTCCTCGAAGGGAATTAGGACCATTATACTTTTCCTTCCGTTCTGCCCAAACAAGCAAGTTCTACTGTAAGCAGAGGACTCTCATTTTTGCAAACTTAACTCAAGTTGTTGAGACATCATTACAATTGCCAACATCCACTACAACTACTAGTAGCACTACTGCGACAACTTCCAGTGAGTAAAGAATCCGTTACCAGGTTTGCATTCAATGTGAAACCGTGAAGTTACAGTATATCATATAGGCACATATATCGCTTTATATATGTGAACAGACCATATACAAAAAAGTGAACACGTCTACTTACGACGCCATCGCTTATTTAGTGACCTTTTGAGAGTCTTGTTTTTTGTTACGTAGCAAGCTTGTAGATTGACTGGTAGCAAAGTAGAGAGGGGTGAACAAGAAGAAGAAGAAGAAGAAGAAAGGTCTCCGCTCAACCAGGTAGTTTTTATTCAATAGCAATCAAAGTAAAATAGTATAGAAAGATGCATGTATGGAGATAAAAGAAGAAGAAAAGGAGTGAAAGAAAGTAAAAGGCGGCTCTCTCTCTCTTTCTTTCTTTTGCGCAAAAAAGGGAAAGGTGAAAAACTTAGACTAGAAGAGTGGAAGTAAGAGGGATAAAAAAAGAGAATGGTTTATTGTGACTCATTCTTGCGGAGTTGCTAGTGTGCACAATGTGAGTGGTGTATCTAAAGCACAATAATGTACATGGTGGAATGGAATACAATGAATGATATAATGTGTGAGTTTCTTATATCTGAATCGGAAGAGTTGACCACACACATTATGTATATATTGCTTTTGTGGCAATACAGGACATCGTGGAGTCTCTTATGAGATGTACGTAGGCATGTGGAATTATCATTTTTGTGTCTATGATGTTACAGCGCTATATAGATTATTAATGTGTAGGGATATTAGGCGATAACATGTCTTGAAATACATACTTGGTGCACCAATTGTGAGGAAATTCATAGCGTTTCTCGCTTTTTATTTGTAAAGTTAGCTTTTGGAATTGATAAACTTGCTTGCTTGCTTATTTCACTGCCACATGCCACGACGACATTCCCCAAAGTGGAACATGAATGAGGAGCCAGCCACCACAGTCAGTGCATATGCATACCTATCTATTTGCTACATGGCTAATAATAATAATAACAGTTCAGTACAAAGAAGTGGATGCATGTTCCGTTCAGTCAGTTGGCTCAATGCTGGGAGTGGACTTGTTTTCTTCCATTCTTTCTTTTGCTCACTCAGATTATTTTGCTGAATGTAGGATTTTTTGCTACTCTTCTTTCACTACTTTTTCCTCTCTTTTTCCTTCATCCTAATCCTGTTTTTACGTAAAAGTTATACATATAGACTGTATGGAATAATATCCTATGTCTATGTAGGGTGCAGCTGCCCTGCCTCTGAAAAAAAATCACATTATACATCTAAAAGTACTTTGTCATTTCGAATGGATACTTTTGGACTATAAATCCAAGTGGAGAATAAAAAAAACTCCTGAGGATTGATGACACGAGGACAAGTGGATACTGAAGATTGACTTGACTCACTTGTCGGTGGTATTCATTTCATTTGTTTGTTCCTCCTTGTATACACGACACACACCTAACACGTGCATTTATCATGTAGGTAACTATACTTGGAACACACGGGAGTAGACGGAAGAGGATTTATAACTGAATGGATTCAGATTGTTTTGTATTCTGTACATACCTACCTTGTTTCTCAACTAATACGTGGATAAGTGGACTGACGTTGAGAATGCTTATTATCTAAATTATAGTATAATTATTATGAACAATGAGCATAAGAACTGTTGGGGAACGGTACAATTGCCTCGTGTCAAGCAACTGCAGCAGCAGCAGTCGAAACCCATAATAGTGCAAACCTAGAGACCTACTAAGGATTGTTCTATGTAGCCCTTCATTTTCTACTAGTACTTTGCATCATTTCAACAAGCAGGGTCGCCAATCGTGCTGCAACCCGGATCCATTATCTCATTGTGTGCATACCTAAACACATGAAAAGTCTCGGTTTTGAAGCACCGAGCACATCATGAAGTGACAGATCTTCTTGTTACGTTTATTGCCCATGACAATTGCTATAATCGTAGCCATTTATGACAACTACTGTTACCAGTTAGTTTATCATCAAGTATTAACAAATTTACATGTACTGCACTGCACTCGTCGTCATCCACTTCACAGAAAAGAATGTGACATTTTCCCCATACATGAGCCAGGAGAAACTGAACTCTAACTACAATTTCGTATTGTAAACTTGTAATCTACAACGCTATCAAGGAAACACTTGCCAAATATATTATCATCATAATCGTAATAATGGTAATATGACGTTCATAACTTGCAATGGTGGAACACCATGGTGCCATTGAAGCGTTGCCACTTAAACATTATTGTTATCGAAAAGTTAGAACGGAGAAGAAGAAGAAGAATAAGGCTCTTCTCTCCTTTTCTAATCATATTCTACCCCGTATTATCATATCCCTTCCATATCCTACTTTTCTAAACTGTTGTAATAACAACGCTTATAATAGGCTGCTGCCGATAATGCGAGCTTACTGTGTACGGACATCATCATATCATATTGTGCGTGACTTTAGCATGCTTGGATGAAATGAGAGGAAGACAGTATAATATCCGTGCTATTTATTATTATAGTATTTCTCCTGTAATATTTGATATGGCAGAATCGAAATTCATTTACTTTGCCATCCGCTATGATTATTGGAGTGCTTTAACCTTATACATTGTTCAATTTGACCGACACATTGATGAAAGTCGTCACTGTACACACACACAAAATGATATAAATGGGAGTGAAGACAGTGAAGAGTGAGTGAACACTACTACCACCATACTGACTACTGCTGCTGCTGTTGAGTTTAACACAATATGAGAACATTGAACTGTGATACTGACAGAGTGGAATCCAATCGGCAGCAGAAGAGCATCATCGTAATTTTATTCACGTCTTCCTAAAGTCCTCCACTTTCTTTCTGCCTCTGAACATTTAATAATGTTGTTACGCTCTCTCTCTCTCTCTCTCTAATACGTGTATACACAAAGTATATACCTATATAATATGCCTCCTGTGCAGCAAAAGTTATCAAAAATCATCATCGTCCTCATGATGACCATGATCATATCTTTTTACCGTACCCTGCTACCACCACCATAATAAATATATACTGAGTTGTCGCACAAAAAAAGCACGCACACAACTTTCAGCTTTTGGAAAAAAGCGCTCAACAGCTTTACAACTCGATTCATCTAATCTGTGAATTATGGTTGATAAGTCGGAACAGAAAGTCTATATAATACGCTTCCAAGCTACATCACTTCTTCTCCTTCTTCTATTATTGCACACTATAAAGGATCCATTGAACCGTTCCTTTTTTCCTATGTTTTTATACAATTTTTTTATTCAATAAACGAACCCTCTTCTTCTTCGTCTTCTTCTTTTTCTAACCAGCACGCCTGTAGAACTGCAACTTCTAATACCCCACCACCTCCACCACTAGCACTACTGCCATCATTACTACTTATTCAACGAAGCTTGTTCCTTTTTTATATTTATAAGTAGCAATAATGAAGTTGTGGATGTGCCTTCTAATATGTAGTAATACATTTCTTTTACAGTTTATGAACGCATTCATATCATCTACCAATCCATACTTACTGCTACTAGCACCACCACTACTGCTACTAACTAAGTAACTTAACTCCAGCTCGCCAACGACAACCAAGAAGACTATCACAACTTAGTTTACTTACTTTACTAGGTATTCCCGTTTACCTTAGCTTTGTTGGGCTTTTATCGCTGCTCCCTACTCCACTCCGTTTTGCTTTCTTGCTACTTTACTGACAGTTATTCTCTCTCCTTCTTCTAACTGAAACAAATCGCCGTGCTGCTATTACTACAACGGCTATACTGCTACTCCACTTTTGTGTTGTTAAACTTCACGGATTCTGTTGCAAAAAAGGTGGACTAGTTAGTTGTGGGAAGGAATGAGGTTTTCTAGTGATGACAGAAAGAGAGAGAGAGAAAGGTAGGTAGAGAGAGAGAGGTTTCTATGAAAATACCAATGCAATGAGAGATGTTTTCCGGCAACTTTTCGAACAAGTTTTTCGATAAATGCTACATTTTTTTCTCAGATAGACAGGCATATATTTTAGAGGCTCTCCTTTTTATACATATGGCTCTGTAAATCTTCTCCCTTCAACCAAATAATCTGATGAAAAGTGAAGAGGTGTAGGCATTAAGGTATGGGCCTACTATCATTTTTGCCATTGGGCCAAAGAAAAATAATGGTTATATGAAATGTCCATATTACCGTGTATAAAAATGTATGTATATGGGAGTAGGGGAACATTATTTAATGTTAGTCCGCAACTGTATACTAGTCAGGTATTCAGCAATCAAGTCTGTAAGATATGTAGTATACCCATAGGACATGTGGATAATGCCATTGATCTCTCTTCCAAAAAGTTATTTAATCAGCACCTTCTTATCTCTCAGTCTCTGATTTTCTATACGACTGTTGAAAATGAAGCAAATAAAGGAAATAAAAGTGGGGTATTTTTTTCCTTCGTACTGCTACAGAGCTGCTACTACAAACTACGTTTTAAGGATAATTTTCTACCCTGTATTTTATTTTTTGTTGGAAAGCTTGTGTAAATAGACAGATATTTTGTATTGGAAAGTGGAATTTAAGTGCTTAGAGGAAAGATGAAATGAATGGTAGGTTGTTCAAGTAGGCAGTACTGTTATTAGCTAGAATAAGCCAATTAAGGAAAATTTCCAGGCTCATTTTGGATGAGGCTAAACAAACGAAAAAAACGAAATTGGTTGGTTTATTCTCGAAACGGATTTAAAAAACAATACTAATATGCTTTCACCGTGAATTCATTGTATAGCACATTTAGAGCAACTCTAACTAAATAACATCAAAAGAAATGATGTTTATGAAAGTTTATGTTCCTTTCATGTATTTATATAACGAACTTCATTAAATTGACTAATTAACTAGTTTAAAACGAATTGCTTATTAGTAAAAACGAGCAGTATTAAAACAAATTCTTTCAAATTAACTGCTTTGAACCGAATCAACAGAACAAAAGAAAAACAAGCAAAATATTGCTACTGAAGTGGAGTTAAAAGGAAAATCAGATAAATTCAGGTGTGACATGCTGGTCCTTATTATTACGTATATCCCATTTTAATTTGCACCTGGTTTCAAGCGAAAAGAATCTCCATCTTTTCCCTTCATATCTGATATTTTCACTTACTCAGCTATTCCATTAAAGCATTATTATTTTTAGTCCTATACGAGCCAATCCTTTTTTGCACTTTCTTTTGAAATTTACTACATCTATCTATCCAAAATATTCCATACCTTTAATTGATGGAGGCCCTGTTCCCATTTCTTTTGCCATTTTCGCTTCCAAGAGATGTTATTGTTCATTCGATTTTTACTATTATTATGACAGCAGGATAATCTAGTGTGTCTGTTTGCTTCATCTTCTACAATTTCTAGCTATCTAAAATTGTCCAGCAACATGGACAAAGAAGGAAAGATGAGTGTAGAAAAAAGTGACAAAATGCCTAAAGAAGCTGGAAAGAAGAAAGGAAAAAAATATGTATAAAATATGAGCATGCTTTGTTGCTCCTGACTTGCAACTTTTTTTGTGTGGTTTTGCTGGAGAGTTTGGTAGGGATTTTGGGGTCTTAAATTCCTATTACTTTACACGTGTACACTGAGTGGCTTTAGCTTTCACTTCACACACACACCACACTCTCTCCTCCTGTTTTGTTGTTGCTGTTGTTGTTATTATTATTGTTGTTGCTCTGCTGCTGCTGTTCTGTACTGTACCTTGTTACTTTTCTAAATGTTATTAGATAATGCAATATCATGGCGGTGGTGGATGGCTAGGGATTTTCTCTTTTGCTTCTGATCTCCTCACTCATGGAAAGAATCTCGTTGTTGCTGTTGTTGTTAGTCTTGTTGTATCAGTCAGCAGATTATACTTTACAAGTCTCTCGCTGTATGTACATAATATACAGAGCGCCTTTTCGTAGACGTAGACAAAGATGTGAATGAAGTAGGTTGGTTGCTATATATAGGTAACAACAAAAGCTTTTTAGAAGCGGATTTCGTTATGTTCCTGTTATGGTTTTCGCCACATTATTCTGTACTCATCGTTGTTGCTCTTTTTTATTAAAAGGTGCTTTCATACATGTTCATCCTGCCTGTTTTGGAGACTTGTTGTTGCTACAGAAAATGTGACAAACAATATATTATATCCTTTGACTTGCGCCTTGTGTTTGCTATTGTAAGATAACGTACTAAATATTGTACATGTCAAGCTTTATTTTTTTCTCGGGTTTGACACAAAGTCTGATATGTTGGCGGAGAATGTGAAGAAAAAAAAATTACAAGAAAGGAGAGAAAAGTGCAAATAAATTCAATAGGAAATATCCTCTCTAGTTGTCAACCAAGTGCACACTTGTACACCAGATTTGTAAATTTTTAAAAGATTTGTTGAAGATTTTTTTCTCCCTTTTTGTTACTACACACTTGTCTCAGAAATTGCCTTGCCTGTTTATTTACTTCAATTTTGAGCAGTAGTCTTATCACACGGCATCATGTCAAATCGGACAGTTTTGAACAGTTTCTGAATTACAGTTGGTTGGTGGGCCACTTTGGACTCTGCTACTACTTGATAGTGCACACTACGCTAAGCATATTATGTCAGTTTTGGTTAGCACAAGTTGTATTTCATTTTATATAAATAAGTAAGTGAACTTTTTTTCCCATATCAACTCATCTCTTTTGGTTGTCCGTAGGGAGTAGTAAGCTATGATGCTGTGCTGTGGCCAGAATAATATATATAGAACATAAATGTTTATACATGGTTACTATTTACTGAAGAGAAGTAATAAAAATGAAATGCTCGGTTTAAAACCTCTGATGTTGATCATTATGTTACCCACCATTACCATATATATATATACGCGATGATAATCCACACGAACGTTGTTTAAAATGAACCACAAACTCCAGCAAACATATGGTCAGTAGTAGTACAATAATAAGAAAAATAGTCTTTTAAAACCATAAATTTATTATACCAGCTGGCTTGATTCCTGTTTATTTGAAAATACACAAGGAGAAAATGTACGAGAACAAGTGCCAAGTCTCTTGAAGATCTCATGCATATTTAAGTTGATAAAATACTTTGAAACATGTTGTGTTAGTGGAGGACCAAATATATAAATATTTTTGTAAGAACAAGTACATACTTTGCCAGGAGTCTATCTGTGTGAATATGAAAGTATTATTTTTTTGTTAAAAAAATAAAAAATAAAATGAGTCTGTTAGTAGTTGAGTCTACATTTTTTTGTTTGCATTTTTGCACCGTTATAATAATATAATAAACCGGACAATCGAAATGTATGCAAGTAGCGAAGTTGTAGAAAATCTCCAGACAAGCTTGCGATAAGCTCAGTCAGGGTGGTTAAAAATATAACTTTTAATGCATAACGTTGATTGTATTAGATAGTACTAGTAGTTCAAGTTATCGTTAAATATTAGCAGTTTTTGATAAGCGATGATTTCGCAAATTGTACCAGGGCTGTCATTTCAGATCTGTTATCGATTGGTGGAATCCGAATTTGAATAACTGTTATAGTTTCTGAGTTATCGTGTTGACGGACGGAAAGACTCAAGCATTCATTTAAAATAACTCAATGCTTCACTACTTAATAATGCCACTTTAAGTCAGTATAGCTTGTAAATACAGCAGCATAAGGTTTTTTAAAGAAGAAAAAGGTCTTTTCTGCCTGCAAAAAAACAACCGGTGTTGAATTTAAGTAAAATGTAAATTGCATGCTCTGTTACGTGTCTGGGAGAGGGAGCTGAGCTGAGGTGGGGTGAAGAAGCAAGCAGCATATTGCATTATCCGTGCCAAAGATTTTCTTCTTTTTTAAAGTCCTATTCCACAGCATATCATAAACAAATTCAAAGAAAACCACTTACACTTTCGCTCTCAACTTTCACGCTTGGTTGATACGCATGAAGTGTATATATGTATATATGTACTCATCCACTTTTCTCCTCACTTTCTCCAAAGAAATCCAAAGTGGTAGTAGTAGTATCAGTATTAGCAGTTCTAGCAGAGCAAATGCGTCCGTCTTTTTTTATAAAAATGTACACAGTTAACTCTTTCTCTCCGTCTCCATTTCCTTTAGCTTTTTTTCTTTTTTTTTCTTTTTTCCCTTTTCTGAACTTGGCACCCTTCCGTGTTTTTAAATACGGAAGTAAGAACGCTGATGAAAAGTTGCACGACGACATACATAATTCATGAGTAGTGTACAAACACAAACAACGCGCGCTATTGCAGTTTGTTACGATGAACCTAACTAAATGTTAATGTTGCTTTTTTGGGTGTAGAAAGAAAGGAAAGTGCTCTGATACATTTAAAGTAGCTTTTGGCTGTGTGAACAATCGTGCTACCTTTTTTTCCACTGCCGTGTGCACGTTCATTCACCCTTTGAAAAAATACTGTCTGTTAGAATGTTGTAAAAGCAGGGACAAGCCTAACAGGTGTAACTCTGCCAGTAAATTGTGGTATGTATGTTGTCAGGTAGGCGATAAAGTTTAATCCTGGTTTAATCTCGCTTCATTGTGTGATAATGAGCAACTTATTGGTATTTTTGATTTAGTGAGGTCAATAAAGTTACACTGCAAGAAACGGGTGTATTAAACTGGCTTTTACCAAGTTAATTTGAGGCAAGGCTTACGTAGACAGTTAGGGAAGAAACAAAATCAGCATTACCATAAAGCATCCGTCAGCTAAAGCTAAACAGCTAGTTGATAAGAGCATGCCGAAACAATTTTGTATGACATACTGCGATATATATACGTTTTAAGTCTATATATACGTATTGAGCTACTGAAATATTATTTGTTTGTAATTCTGTTGGATATTTTCAAATACATATCATTCTGGCAGATTTTAACAGCTAGTGACATGGTTGCCTTTATGAATGGTGACCGTGACAGTATGCACAGTCGTGGTAATTTTCTTGATGACTTACGCAAATACGAAATGAATAGCTAATAAATTAGTTTACACAAGAGCTATAATTTTCGTTTAATAATCCACCAACATCTTTCATTCCATTTTGTGTTCAAACAATCAAAATATCACCACATCAGCAGCACGTGAAATCTGGCAATAAGAGCAAAAGTATGCTGTAACACAAATATTCACAAATGTATACAGGTACATACATACATACGTTGATACATACATATATACCACTGACAAACGTACAGTTTGTTTTTTACTGAAAATGAAATATCAGAAGTTCTGATTCAGAACTGTACAATTTTGCTGAAGCAGTCATAATTATACTAATGTAATAATATTTATCAGTATCTCGCGTAGTATAATTCTCTGATATTACTAGCTCGACATCATTGATATAGCCATCTGGTAACATTAAAACGACAAAACCCATTAAAACTACATTTCTTCATTATAATTTACAAGATAGTTTATTCTACATTATCAAGTATTGCAACTTTCATATTTACTATGAGAAATTAAAACAATCGCAAAGCTTTACATGTTGGTGTATTAAATTTAAAGATTTGGCCATTTAGACAATTTTTTTCAAATGTGATGGCTGACCACTTACAAGTTTTACTTTAAAAGACATCGCTATATTTGCCATTTGTAATAATTTGAGCAGCTGCCTAATTGTTCATTCACATGTATAAATGGACCCTCAATGACTGTCCATTTTGAAAATGTGTTTTTTTAATAGTAATTAATTACCATGATACCAAGCCAAACTTTTCAGAGTAGCATTATTAGAATGAAACTTTGTAAATATTCATTCACATTTTGTTTGTAAATAGTAGCATTTGCACAGATCAAAGCTACAAGCGGACAGAGACGGCTATACTTTGAAGTACATCATTAGCTAGTAATAATATTTATAGAAGTTATGTTGGTCTTGAAAGCGAAATTTCACGGGGGAATAAGCTTAAAAAGGTACATAAGTGCATGAATATATTTTTTTTCATAAAAGTTTCTACCCCTCTGGCAACTCTGAAAAGGAATGCTGTCTTTGGAAAGTAAATTCGAAATACTTAAAACATACATACATATTGACAATCCAATGATTAACGGTCAAAAGCGCTATTATGAGCTAAATCGGTCTTTATAAGGTCTTCAAACAGTCTGTAGCAATATAAATAAATATCTTGAAGTTCTTTCTTGTAGTAAATTGGCAAAATTACATTTCCTTTTATACAGACCTACACATATATGCTCCAGTGGTAATTTAAAATAGACACTATATTCCTATTGAATTAGTAGAACTCGTAAATGTTGCCGCTGTTGTTGTAATACGTTAATCGGAATTAGTCACTTAAAATTCCCGCATTTTCTTCCTTTCACTAATGCGCTTGAAGGATGAAGCAAAAAAAATCCAGTAAACTGGTAAATTATGCATAGTCATAAGTAAACATAAATAAATTTACATATCCAGCCTTCTATTCTGTTCTATGATGCACTAGTAGCTTTCACTCTCGTTTATCTTCTAGTGACAAACTCACTGTAAGCATTTTGTATACCCCGACTCGGGGAAAATTGTGTGCCTGTCAGGAAACGGAACTTAGCACACGTTATAATAGCATAACTGGCATGACAACGTTAAGGATTCCCTTGTTCAAAATTCCTCGGTGAGACGAAAAGACATTTTTCTTTCTCCACATGAATTTCATATAATACGACTTTTCATTCATCGTTGTTGCCAAAAACGGCAACAGTAGTAACAGCAGCAGCATGGTAAATTTCTCCCCTATTTTACAGTTTCTTTCCCAGTGAAAGTTTGACTTATTCTTGGTTGTTGTTGTTGAAGGCAATTTGTGTGTGTGTGTGTGCAGACATATTTACAGAGCAGAACTGCCACTACTGCCACCTTTAACAAAAATGTTCAAGTTAACCAACCACAACATGACATGCATCGGCGAGACACAAGATGTGAAGGAGAAAGCAATGCAAAGAAAGTGTAAAATTTTCCACATTTTGCTTAGCATCCCCGTGTACATTTGGATTTGAACTTTGTAATAAAAAGATAAAAAAAATAAGAGAAATGTCCAATTTTTTTGGAAGCAACCTTCTCCTCCCTCCCACTTTGCATATAATACTAAACAAGATTGCGTAGTAAGTTAAGAGAATGCTATCTTGATTACCTATACGCGACACTTTCTTGTTTCGCTACAAATGTTGTTGCGCAAAGAAGGTTGGCCAAAAAATAATAATAATAAATAACGGCAACGAAGCATTTACACGCGATTTCTCATCTTTTTATCTGTTTGCTACTCTTCTGACTTTACTACATACCTTTTTTACAATTTAGTTTAAACAAATGACTAGTTGAAAGTGTTCTTTAAACTAAATTTTAACCTTGTATACATGTACACATAATAAATATAATATATATGAAAATTGGTAATCACGGGATTGATAAGTGGAAATTATATTATTTATTCGCCAAAATATAATATATATATATACTATAAAATAAAATATATATATATAAAATAAAATATATATATAAAATTCAGATAAAATAAATTCAAAATGTTGGAAAGTGGCTAAGGAAAAAGTTAAGAAAAGAATAATTAGAGTGAAAAGTCAACAACCGTGTGTTCACCGACACGGTGAGGCTATTCGAATAACAAAACAGATACACACACACACTCATACATACAACAATACAGTTTCATTTAACTCCCTGAAGGAGAACAAAAGAAGTGGCTGTGTTTGACTTGCTCCACTCTCATTGTAGCTTTTGTTCGCATCTTTACACCCAGAACAGTGCTACTTTCTGCCGAAATTAAGAAGAGAATTTTCGGTCATTGCATTTATTAAATAAGTAAGGCCAGCACAATGGTGTGTCCTTGTGTAAAACGTAAAATATGACTTATTCCAAGTTTCAAGCTTTCACACAAAAGATACAGAGATGCTAAGGAAGGAACTAACTATTATGCAAAGATATGTGTAAAGAAAATACTCACAGGAAATTACAAGCTTTTATGTAAAATATATTGCACAGACCCAAGATGCACTATGAAATGTTAGTTGCTAGTCATTGAATTGATCATTTGGTCATATTATATCGTACAATTGTTTATTTTGAACAATGGACACAGTATTTATGTAGTGAATCATTTATTTATTCCTTATTTATTATTATTATTATTAACGTTATTGTGTGTAGTTAATTTTTTTATTTCATTATTTTGTCAAGTAGTTGTAAGGTTACAGTGATATTCACACTGTAGCAGTAGTGGTAGTTGTTGTTTGTTTTTTTTAAATAATTAAAATAGTTACATCAGACAATTCGAACAAAACTGATGACTTTTATTTTTCTTGTGGTGACTTTCCAGGACACATTCGAAGTTGGAGATGATGATGGTACCGGTGGTCCGGGCGGAGAGAGATCAAAATTAACTCGTAAGAAGAAACGGAGTCTTCCAAGAAGTGTTGTCAACCCCGATGGAAATTTCTATTTTTACTGGCTCATGGTCCTAACATTTTGTGTTCTCTACAACCTCTGGACACTCATAGTCCGTCAGAGCTTCCCAGAGCTACAGGCAAGAGAGTATTGTTGTGGTAGTATTTTTCTCTACTTTTTTTATTTTTCTTTGTAAAATAAAGTTAGTGAAAGCCCATAGCAACATCATTTTGCTGAGAGTGGTCTCCTCCTACAGAGAAAGTGACCACTTGTTAAAAAATCATAGATTCTATTATTTTGTCATCCGCTCCGTTCCCCATCATAGAGCACGTGTACTATACATTTTTTACGTGCTTCCTTTCTCGTGTATGCTCACTACTTTTCGCTCTTGTCCCATTTCCAATCTACGCTGTCGTTATTACGATGATTAGATGACTCTCCTCTATACTTATCTGATGATGATGACGATGATGATGATGATGTTGGTTGTAGAATAAACATAAATTACAGTATTCAGACTTTTTTCTCTACCTTTTTGTAAGCTTTACAAAAAAATAAAATTGCAGGTCAGAATAAATAGTTGTGAATTCTATGATGGAGAGATACAAAAGTAAAAAAAAATGTTGGGGGAAGAAGAAAAAACTACTTTCTTTTACTTTTTTCATTTTACTTTCCTGTACGTTCAATGCGAATATACATTTGAACGATCAAAAAAGCACGAGGAGAAAAAAAAGTAGTGATGCGATGACGATGATGATTCCTTTTGAGTAGTAGTGGTGGTGGTGGTGGTGGGGAGGTGGAAGTAGTGGGACGAGGTGAATGAATCAGAAGCAAGAATGGCAAATGGGGAAAGCAAAAGCATGTCCCGAAGATAAACATTCTCTTTAGTACTCCTGCTGCTAGGCCATGATTACTACAAGTGAAGTCTCAAAGTATTCTTCTATAAAGACGACATCTACATAAGTGCTGGTAAAAGTACACAGGACGATGACATGATGAAAAATCTGAAAAGTTTTCAACTCGGGGGAGAATTAAATGTATACCTTGGCGTTGCATATTACGTAGGTATGTATATACAGACATATTTTAGTATATGGAGGCGTGTTAGAGTTTTAAAAAAAGAAAAAGAAAGAAAAAGAGTCCCGAAAACAAGATATACGATTTTATAGCTAGTGTGTTGGTAACTCCGTTTTTTTCTGTCTCTCTCTCTCTCTTTTCCATACCAACCAACCAACCCACTAACCACCACTTTTACTGCGGTCACCCCAAACTTTTCAAACTAGTATAGTGTGATGAGCTTGTTAGTTGGCTGTATGGTTGCGTATATGAATCCTCATCATAACAGGCTACGTGTAGTTTTTCCGCCAACAAGCAGAAAATTTGAGCTATGTATGCCACTTCAGTTTGGAGAAGCTGGAGGAGTTTTGATAGAGGATGATGGGATAATACGAAAAGAGAAGTTTGTAAGTACAGCAGCAGTAGTAGTCGTAGTAGTAATAGTAGTGTTTTAGTAACAGCACCGCACCAAAAGCAATATATAGTATTGATGGACTAGTGGCATTGGTTTTTGTGATTATGATCCCATAAAACCACAAAAACCAGTCACTGGTAAAATGGTAAACATGGACATGCTGTTGCTACAACTACTACTGTCTCTGCATCAGTTAAAGTTATTATGAGAAATATTAAAAAATACTATATGAGTGAAGTGAAAGAGAGAGAGAGAAAAAAAAGAGACAAACAGACAGCAAGAGAGAGAGAGAGTTAGAGAGAGAGTTAGAGAGGGAGAGTTAGAGAGAAAGATGAGGACATGTGAAGTGTACATAAGAATGAAAGAAGTAATTTCTTTTTCGCAGAACGCCAAACTGCCAATTACCGTCCCGTACTTTTATGTACACAGATAAAAAAACTGACAGAGAGAGAGAGAGAGGAAAAAAGCAAAGTCCTCAATGTACTTTGGACAATTATTTGAAATGGAGGGAAACATGAGTACTTGCTACTTTGCAACAGTTGTGTTTCGTTATTATAAAGAATGTTGCTTAAATCAATTTTCTAGAATCATAAAGAAGAAACTGTTTAAAACAATGAGTAGTAGTAACAACGAGCTTTGTT
This sequence comes from Sinhomidia bicolor, assembly GCA_027743785.1. Taxonomy (NCBI): domain Eukaryota; kingdom Metazoa; phylum Arthropoda; class Collembola; order Entomobryomorpha; family Entomobryidae; genus Sinhomidia; species Sinhomidia bicolor. Next base: position 74,082 of record JAHZMT010001962.1, on the reverse strand, counting down.
TCATTTTTTGCACTGCATAGACATGGATACCTAAGCACAAGAAGTTTTTTTAGTAGGGCGTAATAATAGTATAGATAGAGTTTTTGTAATAGTGATAATAATTTAGTGTGCTGTACTTACAAAAAACTTGCAGTACATTCTTAATTAAGAACATGCTCAAATAAAAGTTGATCATGTGTAGTAGCAGCAACGGAGCAGCATGATGATGTCTTGTTAGTTGGCTATAAATTTTGTCTGGATCTGTTTATGATTTGATTGCCATATGCTTATTACGTGTCGAGATGACTTTTGAACGTTGCGAGAGAAAAAGTAGGTGTTTAGAATATTAGCATTGGTGTAGCAGGACAGAGTGTGAAGAGTTTTATTGGATATAGGTGTGTAAAGAGTAATACCTAATAATAGTGTTTTCTCTTGTTTTGTTACAGTCTGAAGCGCGAGTATTCTGGATCATGGCCGACTCATTTAGTGACCTTGTATTCCTTCTGGATATCGCCGTCCAGTTTCGAACGGGTTACCTTGAACAAGGACTTATGGTGTACAAGACCAAAAAACTGGCAAAACACTATATTGGCTCGAAGCCATTCTATTTCGATCTTTGTGCCCTTCTTCCAACAGACTTGTTTCAGTTGTATTATGGAACAAATCCTATGTTCAGGTTAGTATGAAATCCAATTATGAATTTTTTTCTCCTGGAAAGTTTCAAAATTTGAAACATATGTACGCTCAAAGACAACAATATCGTCGTTCCATGTGATTTCCATGTATCAGACAAAAACCAAAAATAGTATGGACTGATGTTTAAAGCAATGTCAATATTAAATATATGGCACTCGCCAAGTTTAGAAAAATACGGAAAAAAAGTTGGAATATTGCTCAAAGTAATATTGAAAGTGAGTTTGTACAAGTCCTCTGAACTGTCTTGAAATGTTACATCATCATAATATGAGACTTTTATATATATATATATACAATGTATGTATGTTCATAAGTAGTTTTCGTCAGTACAGCTGCTTCTTATTAAAAGCTAACTTTATAAATTGGTACGTGTAATTTCACAGTGAAAGCTTGTGCTCTCACTTGACTAGACAAAAATGCTTAAAATGTATTCAAATACTAGTTGAAGACCCGCATGTTTCACTACAAAATTTTATATTGTGGAAAGAAAAAAATTATTAGATTTGGCATATATTATGCCCAGTCACCTTTTATACTGCTAACAGGTACATTCTTTACCAATCCAATGTTTAGTCAAATACTTTATTATTCATTTACACGTGTTCAATTTGCGAAAAGATCATTTCCTTGACATACTTTCCCTTTCTACGGATGAATGTCGTTTCATACGTGTGCGTAGTTCCAAGAGAATTAGCGAAAATGTCTGACACACAGTTACACATATATAATATAGTAGCAATGTATAACATACTGTCATTCAAAGTCAAAATGACAGCACACTCTGCCTGCGCAGCAGAGCAAGATAAATAATTCCATTGTCACTGTGCATCCCTGGTTTGCAATGTGTTTTCTCATCCTCTCTCTCAAAACTACACAGCAGTATACATTTTATCGGATTATCTTCATCAACATCTGTTAACTAGCAGGTTCTCTTCATTATTAGCAACTTGACATTATTTCCAATGGCTAATATTAAATAATAGCACGCTTCAAAATCCATGTCCTAGTTTTAGCCATTATTTAAATTGTAATCGAATCAGTATATGACAGCTCTGTAGTAACAATCTGAACAGCTTCACTGTTCCATAGAAAGGTTTTTGAAGCTATGCATCAATACATTTACAAAGTAGTTCTCTGCGAATATTCCGTCAATCAAAGTAGTAATTATTTGCGAAAAAAACTTTTGAATTTATTATAATTTGCCCAATTAATTTAGCCCAGACTTCTCTACTCCAAGGTAAATTTGGATGTATACGCTTGATAAGCGAAACGAGTTCAAAGCAAACAAAATGACGCAGTTGACAGAACAATATTAGAACTGATCATCATAGTCAAGTTTTCAGCGGATCATTGATTGAGATAATTAAGAGACACATAAAATATTTTCATCAGCTTGTATACATCAAACGTAGCAATTCCAGAGAAACATATTTTTTCCAGTATTTAACATGAGAATTTTAATTGAAAGCGTAAAAAAATCGGCTATGATGATCATGCCAGGAAGTTGTCATTGTTTTTGTGCATGATTTATTATGTACGCCAGATCAGTAACAGTTACAACAACTGTTTCATATTCTTTAAACAGATACGCTACTTATGATAGCGATGATATGAGTGTTGTAAACATATCCTTTGTTGTGCAAAAGTTTCTGTGAACGCATTGCGAGTACGTATGTATGCTCTTTTCTATTCATTTTTTGCGTATACCCAAACAACACGCAACGCCAACTCACTATTTGAAGTTTTTTTGTGTTTGCCTAAGGCTGACAAGTTTTTAAGATGAAAGATGTGAAAGATCCTAACGAGCCATGACTTTTTACATGTTAAATCAAGGGACGTTAAACATAATAAATCGACAAGTTAAGGCTATATGGTAGTATAGTACACAGTATTTGTGATAGTAGGCATGAATTTGTATATCTATTCAATAGGCTCTATTGAGTTTAGAAAAAGTTGATGTAGTTTCGTCAGCACAGTACATTGACAAAAAATATTATTCACCAATGTATAGTTGCGTAGGTGGCTTTCTACCTACAAACATGACGTTAACCAATGGGAATTCATGTATAAACGAATTATCAAGTCGTATGTAATAATTCGATTTTATTTTATTCACTTGAAATTCTAATGATATATAAATGATAATAAAATTCAACATCCTGTCGAGCAGGATATTATTATTACATTTCGTCTTTCTACACAAAGCAACTGTCCGTAAAGGTACATACATGGAGAAATTCTTTGCATTGGAAGAAGAATTCCTACTCAAGTTGAAATTTCAGATTACAACGTATGCCCCATTTGACATCAATAAATAAATAAAATTTTACACGGGAACAATTGTATTTTGAACGAAATTAATCTAATTGCAAATGAATAATAATAATAAGTTATAATGATGGAAAATACAAACTAAAAGGCAATATTGTTCAGCCTAACTAAAACTCTGATTTTTACAGTAGTGTATATAAATATAAAGGAAATAGTAATAATGAGAGACTCAGGATATTTATTTATTTTCGTCCTTATGTTTTCAATGGAGCACATATTGTATACTTAGCCCATCTATTGTAGTGTTTTTGCTGTCGTTTCAAGAAACACTAAAATAAAACGGGAAGTAGCATTGTCCATTAAATTGTGTGAGCCTTCGTCTATTCTACTATTTTGCTAGTCTCATCCCCCACGCAGATATTTGGAAACGTCAGAAGAGTCTTGTGTACGGCAGGGTAGAAAGTTTAAGAAAAGCTGTGTTGTGTTGCCAAATTTTTTACAAAGTCTTTCCTTCCTTTTCATAATATTCGCTACACATCACAACAGCGGAAGCAGAATAAAGTCAAATATAAAAGACTTACAGGGAAAAACTAGCTAACAATAAGTTGTAAGAATAAAAAAGTTATCGATAAGGGTTTAAACACATATAGAAACATTGAATATATATGTGTGTATATATATTCACGTTGTGCAGTAGCAGTCGTATTTAATTATGTACGAAAAAAAATTCAAAGAAAGCAATAAGGGTTCGCAGAAGTATTTTTCATTGAAACACTATTTTTATATCTACTGTCGTTCAAGGAACGCTAAACTTTCACTTTTTTATAATAAAAAACTGCTTATTATTTTCTCCTTTTTTCTTATGGTTAATTGCCTTGCTGTTTTTGAAGTTGTCTTTTAGTTAGTTAGGAAGAAGAAGAAAGAAGGTTTTTGAAGAGATGATTTATTTGTGCCTCAGGTACAATCTGTTGTTTTTTGAGATGCGAGCATATAGACGTAGATATTTTCAGAGTAAAATGAAACAATGAAAACTTCCTGTTTACTCACTCGTAGGCAGGGTTGATCAGTAGAAGGTTTTTTACCTTGAATTTAGTAGTTTTTTCAATTTAAAGATAGATGGTAAAATGTTAGGCTCGTGCTTCTTGACGCGACGACATGCCATAATTTTAATTTTTTTAACACTTACCTTGACACCACTCCCTAAAACTAAAACCTAATAGTAATAAAAGTTTTTAGCGCTGCCATCTAAACCGCATACAAACATGAAAATACGTGTATAGGTATACTACTCAACTTGTAACCTTCCATTGGTCACATTTATTTTCAAACTTTTGATTGAGTATAGCATAAAGATTTTGGAAAAATACACGCTTTCTCAAAAACGCGCAGATGAACAGTAAAAGGGAAATGCTACCACAGTTTGTTCACGTTTCACGTGCATTTATGAGTTTGGAAGTGTGTTTGTAGTATCGTGATGATGATGATGGTCTGCTGAAAGAGAGTTAAAATGTCTTCTCTTTCGCAAGAGTCTCCATATTTTTCTCCCTTCCGTGATGCACTGCCCCTCTTATTCCAAAAACTGACTTTTCATTCACATTTTTAAAAAAATATACTTAAACTTTGAGAAAATATGCTGGTAGCACAGTTCTCCGTTAAATGGGTGTATCTGCTGTAAAACTATGTATGTATCTACTGCTTATCGAACTGAATTCTGGTTTTAGTAATAGTCAGCTCACACTGAACGTATAGATGGATATACATAAAGTCTACATGTGTACTAATAGACATAACATTTGTATAGCAACTAACTACTAACCAATATATAATATTTGCGCATATACCAACAAATACGTATAATCCAAGTAGAAAAAAAACATGATACTTTTCAGATTTTTTTTACTTGATTTCATTTCTAAACGCAGACGGTTATAATAGCAGCAGTAGTTTCCAAGTGGGTTTCTTTCTGAGAAATTGGTTCTTGAATGTGAGCAGCAGTAGAAGTAGCGGTATTAACTTTTTTTCCTTTTCATTACTTTTCCAAGCGCTTTATTACATTTTCCTACTATGAATGGTGTTGTACTGCGTCAGTCATAGAGATAGATAGATATATATGTATACTTATATATCGGGAGAAATAAATCTGAAAGCAATACCAACTTTTGAAAAACTTCAACAGTAGTTGATTCCGTCTTATCATATCATTTCAACTTTAATAAACTCATTCTCCACCAAGCGTGCCACTTAAAATGCCTTAAATTGAATTTATGTAAAAAAATAATAAAAATCTTGATTTAAAAAAATGATTGTTTTTGGTATTGTACACTACAAAATGACTTGGCGTTGACTGTATAGCATATAGGCGTAAATAAAAATGGTATATTTTTAGTTGTAATAAGCATTAAACTTGTACACAATTTTCTAAAAACGAATAATCATGCTGTGTTTTTGTAATTCTAATTGGCAGTAAGTAAAACCTTTTACAAAATTCTTTTAGTTTAAATTATGCTAGTCATATTATAGCTTTGAGTATACCTATGTATGTATACAACCGTGAATAACATGATGATAAATGTAAATACTGCATGTATTTATGAAAGTACCTATGATTTAATGTAAAACATTATTTTTCAAAACAAAATCATCAGTATATAGCAACTTGTAGCTAATACAAGGATTTTGATTTTACCTTGAAAGACAGTTGAAAAATAAGTTGGTGTCTAGCTTACTCAAGTTTCTGCCACTTGGCACGTCTCACAAGAACCGCGCACAAGAATCATGTTGTGACCTATCTTGAAAAAAAACGCTACTCCAGTGAAAGCAGAAAAGAGCAACTACAGTCACGTACCCATACTGTACAGGTGTCCCGTTACGTTGTTAGTTGAGGGAAGTGAACAGAAAATTGATGTGAGAGCGACTCGCATCTTTTCAAAAAAATCAAATTGCCATTTTAAAACACCATTTTTTATATACCGTGCAACGTCATTTTTATACATATCATATCATACACTTTATGAATGTCGTTTTAACAACGACAAGGAACTCGAAAGAGAAAAAAATATCATATTGTACGTATGACAACTTGGGTCAAAACGACTTGTTTGCTTGCAAGCAACCACCTTAGCCTCACATATACATACATACATGTTTCAGTGCGTTTTGGTCGAAGAACTGCAATTCTATTATTTGCATGACTTTTCATTTTCTTTGCGTTTGCCTGTCATACGGCCTATTCGCTCACTCATTGAAAAATATTTGTTGTGTGTGTGTGTGCAGCCAAAGAAAGAGAAAATGGTGAGAAGAAAATGTGTAGTTGTGGAAAAGTCTGAAAAGCTTTAGTTGAAAGAGCGTGAGTGTTAAAATGGAATCCTACGGTGAGTATAGAAAGGCACGAATTGTGTGTGGAAATGCATTAATAGAATAAATAAGCGTATTTCTCTAACTCGCTGGCACACTAGAGAGAAAAGTATACGGAGGTGTATGCATGTATGTATACATATATACTTGACTAGATCATGGATACAATCAATTAGAGACATTCATACTCGTACACATCCTCCTTCTTTTAGGCAGCTTCTAATAATAATGCTACTCGACGCGAACATGCCCTTGTGTATGTAGCTATGTATGTATGTATGTATAAATATCCCTCACAATCTTTTTGGCATTTAAATGCCTTCGTGGTGTGTATAGTTGAGTATGAATTTAGTTAAGCCTATACGGAGAAAAAGGAGAAGGAAAGCTGGAATGAGGTAGCGGAGAAAGCCATTGTTGTATGTAACAAAGCATTATAGAACGGAAAAAGAAAAAAAGCGGTAATGGGAAATGGGGCGTAAAGTCAAGTAAATCTTTGTGTCTTTCCTCATCCTTCTTGTATTCTGTATGAACGTCCAAAAAACATCTCACCTTGTTACTTTCTCTCTCTCTCTCTCTTCTCCTTTTTCTTACTTTCCACAATTTCCCATCTAGAAAAAGAAAGCGAGCAGGGAGATTTCCGTGAAACGGGTTTCTCCTATGGTTAGTCGTGGTGATGTGTTTATATGCACACTTTTTGTGTAAAGACTCTATAGTGAAGAAAGGCAGCAAACTATTTCGCACTTTCAAAAGCTAGCAGTGTCCCTTTTATTTTCCTCTTTTAAAGTAAACCTTTCTTCCCCAAGAGCAGTGTAGTACAGTCGTAGGGATTTTTTAAAAAGAGAAAGGGTGAGCAATTCAAATGAAATTACTTGTATAAAGGATAAGAAAAGTTGGTGATATCTCTCTATACACTTTACTTGCGGGTGTAGTAAGTACACGCTCTCTGCTTTTTCAATATTGCCTTATATTATTTACCCAACTAGTGATCCCATCAATAAGTATGTATGACAACGAATGAAAAATAATTAGCTAAAAGTGCACACGTGTAATAAAAGGATTGATTCTCAACTTTGACATATAATCTATAATAGCACAGGTTCGTAGAACAAATTTTACTAGTAATGTATGCTATACAAAGCTTCCAAAAAAACCTTACATCTACTCCAAAATTTCACTACAGTTCACCTCTGACCTTTACCCGGTAACCGTACACACACATTTTATAATAATAATTCATTCAAAGTTTAAACTAGTTTTGAAGTCGCTGCAAAGTCTCTGTCATATATTTCATGAAAAAATAACAGTGTAAGCTCAAAAACCCATGATAACGCGCTTAACCCAAAGAGCTTCGTCTACACTTTTAAAACATTATTATTACACACAAGCTTATGTTTTCTTGGTGAGCAAATTGAATACCTACTCACGTCGTTATTATTACGTAATTCCATAAGGTAAAGTAAAAGCATAGTTAATTCACTTTTTATACTTGTATATTTATTATTAGTACTAAAAAAGTAATAGTATCAACAAAACAAAAAGCAAAATACAGAGGGAGAAAAGTATACACATTTTGTAACAGTGTACCGTTGTAATCACATAGATAAGAACTCAAGTAACGGATACTTACCAACAGGAAAATTGTTGTTCTCGTTATGCCAGTAGTACGTACTTGTAGTAGCACGTCAGTGTTTGCAAACTGGATGAAAAGGAATTCGTCAGAGAATAGAGCATTATTTTTCTAGTATTGCAATGTCACCGCGTGGCTTTTGCTTTTATACTGCAAACATGAATGATATGATATTATAATATAATAATAATAATAATAGGTAGTTTTTGGGTAGCGATATACTTATTTTTATGTATCTAGCTAATAATATAATGTGGGTTGTTTAAGTTACGTTGGTGCTGCTGTTGTTGTTGTTGAAGTAGTGGTAGTATTTCCACATGGAAAGATTACACTCCGTTGCTGTCGGCATCATTGTCGTCATTATTATCTTTACAATATTACAACAACCAGTGTATTTACTACTCGTTTTCCTTTTTCTCTCTCAGTCAGTCTCTCTGGACTGCAGTGGGTGTAACAACGTCATATATTACCATATTATTATTGTTATTGTCATCATCATTCTTTAATTCAATATTGTATAACATGCTCAAGCTATACATACATCAACGCGATCATCTTCAAAATCCATTACATTAGCCCGGTCGACTACTGCGACCAGGAGAAAATAAATAAATAAATAAACAAGAGTACATGTAATGCAATAGTGGCAAATAATGAAAAAAAAGAAAACATTCATTCGCAAGAGATGATCATCATCAAGGGACGCTGACGTTAAGGCTGCTACCACTCACTCGTGCTACCATCCTGTGTGTCTGTTTATGCGTTCAAATTCCTATATACATATACTAACAACGTGAAGAAAAGCATTCATATTGCATGTATGTATAATATTTCATGATGTGTAAATTGAACAAGTTTTGTGGGGAGAAATTAAATGCGAGTTGTTGTAGTAACGAAATACACACACACACACACACTAACTACTAAACCATTATAAATATAACTATCTATCCCCCTGTCTGACTGAGCACACATGTTTGTGAAAAAAGTAGAGTTGAATGTTCTGGTAAAAGCTCAGAGTCTCTGCTTATAAATTATACGCTGCCTTGTACGAACAATGACTCTCACTATTCACATCTCTTCTCTCTTGCTTAGTTTCACCCGAAAAAGAGAAATGTGCAAGTGTGTTTGAATGTGTGAGAAGGGGGTAAGTCGAAGCTTCCAGCAAAGAGTAAAACTAAAAAAAAAGAGAACTTTCTCGCTGCTGCTTCTACTATGGTAGTGAAAGCATATAGATGCATTGGGGTTTTCCCCATTATCATCATCAGCAGCAGCAGTTTTATCGTCTTTCTACAAACCATATAATAGTAGTTTATCTGCTGATGGTGTAAGATTCGAATATCAGTGAACACGCGGTGTGCGATATGATGATTGTGGCGCAGTGGTAAACAACAGCGAACGCTCGTAGTAGTAATATTACTTACGTATTGTACGTTCAGTTGGCTGGCTGGAGTTGGTAGGTGTCTGGCCAAAAAATACAAGAGGGTAACTAGCAGTAATGCGCCACCATGAATGTGTGAATAAGGTCGTTTGCAAAACATTCATAAAGATTAACAAATTCTTATATTGTATATAAATCCTCGATAGACCAAAGGATCAGAAGACATACTCGCACATCCCTACTACTAGCCATCGCAAAGTTTTACTCGAGATATTGGCTACAAATGTACACATTTGGTGGTGATCTGTCCGTTATGTATTATTATCGCATTGCCAGAAGAGGTTTACTTAGAAAATATAATATAACGGTTTAGCCACCGTGTGTGTGGAGGGTGAGCTGTTATGCTGTACTTATAGCCGTAGTAAAGTATGTTATTTAATAGGATCTTTTTTATGTTGTAATCGTTTCATTATATGGCCTATGCAAAAGCATACATGCATTATATTATATTATATAGATAGATGATAGTCGTATTGTTTGATAAATATTTACTTACTCGCACACACACACACACACACATACACACGCCACTGAATTAATCAGATATGTGTATGGCCATGTTGAATGATGGTGAACCTGTAAATGTGAATATCCAGAAAGGGAGGTGGATTGGCTTGGTTGTTGGTTTGCTTGCAGAGCATCATGGTTTTTGTGTGTATTTAAGGTTTAAAACGAGGTAAAATGAGATGAAAAACTAGCCCGATGGGAGTTTTGACGTTGGCACAACCAATTTTTGTGATTACTTGTGTTAACATGGAAGGAGGACGAGGATGATGATGCAACGACACTTTCTTGCTTTCTATTTCCCCGTTGCCTCTGAAAACATTGTCCTCAATAGATATAAAAATATCTGCCTTTTTCTATCGTAAAAAAAGGAAAAAAACTTTGCTTTGCTATTTCTGTATTATTACTGGTGTGTGCTGCTGACTTTATTGATAAAATAGCAGTATGAGTTACACAAGTAAAGAGAGAATGATTGGGAGCGTTTGTAAGATTTGGAGAGAGAGAAAAAAAAGATTTATTAGTGTCACAGAAAGATAATTTCAGATAAATTATATCCACAAAAAATATTCAACAGACACAGACAGAACTTAAAGCCGAACGTAAATGAATTGGTAAAATACATTATTTTTTAGTTTAGAAAATAGCTTGCTGGTGTTGTAAATTATGCGAATCAAGTCAAGCAGTAGATATACTAAATAGGGGGAGAAAATATGAAAAAGTAGGATGATGCTGATACAATTTATCATTTTAGAGAAAAATAAAATAAAATGAGCTTTAGCAGAAATCATGCCATATTTTGGATACACTGTAATGCTTATATTCACACAATTCATTAATACATATTTTTGACAGCACAGTATTATCTACTGGTATTTGGGAAATGGTAATGCATACCACATCTTTTGCCCAAATTTTGTTATTCCGCGTCAGCAATAATAGTAGCACATTTCAGCCAGTTTATTTCAGGTACTACAAAAAAATAATAAATTAACTTGTTATTATTTTTATTACTTGCCACTGCACTTTGCTAGTTATATTGTATAGTGTCCAAAATGGAGCAGTAACAATACATAATAACAATAACAAATAATAATAATGTTTTTTATGAATTCCCTTTTCAAGTCTTGTTGACTATTCTCGTAGGAATTGCAAAAAAAGAAACTTTTTTTTGGTTACCCCATCCATCCATCCTGGGCAAAGGCTTTTTTGTGAATAGAAAAAGGTCATGAGTTATCATTTTTGTGATCTTCTTGTTACTAGAGTATCTCCTGCTCTCATTTTACATGTTCTTAGAAAAGGCACCCCGGTTTATATATACGTATATATGTATGTGTATGTTGTATCTACATATAAGCTGCATAAAAGATTCTGCAAGTATTTCCGGTTTCTTTTTTTTCTTTCTACGCGGAATCTCATATGAGTAGTATCAAGAAGAGTAGTAAGAGTAGAAGTAGTAGTTAGTAGTCACCATAGCCACTAAAGAATAAATACAACAGGAAGGCGAAAAGAGGGAGAAAAAGAAATTGTGTGTTGGAAGCTTTAACGCTCGACGTGTATGGCTTCAGGCTGAACAAGGAAAAAAGCTTCAACTTCGACTACACACATTTCATGCACCTCAGTGGTTTATCATTGTATCTTTTTTTACTTTGCCACCACCACCACCACGTCAGCAATGAGTCTTAGAGTTTATACCATGCTATATGGGACATGCTAGCACTTTCACTCACTCGCCATTCTCAGAATGGCTGACTCTTTCAGAAATGCACATAATAAAAAAGGAGTGTGTGTGTGTGTGTGGGAAAGGGGGAAGAATAAAAGTAAAGTAAGTATCATTTTAAATTGCCAAACTTTCGAAACTCTCCCAAGATTTAAATCTCAAGCCGAGAGTTGAGTAATGGGATGTGATGGTGCCACTGTAGCAAGTAGCTAGTCTCTATCTTTTTGCTACGTTGAAGATGCTGATAATATATGCCTATGTTGCGTATTATTATTACGTATGTATGTATGCTCATACTTCTGCTGACTGACATATTTTTATGCCCTTTCGTGCCTATATGTTCACATTTGTCTTTCGGGAGAAAAAAAAACCACTTTTTTTCTATTTACAACTTCCATTTTACGGCAAAAGTCACCATTATTCATTATATACTTACTGTACACACATATATAATGTCAATTGAGACATCCCTCTTCCATCGTTTTCACATTGGGACTAGTGACCATTCAATACTTTTTATCAGGATTTTTTTTCAGGTGAGTTAAACTAACTTCCAAATGGATGACAGGTACTATGAAATGATTGAACTTTGCCGATCTTGCCCCTTTTCCTCTCTTTTTTGCGAGAGAAAATTTATTTCACATTTGCTATAATTCAGGAGTAGGAGAGAAAAAAATATCTGAAAAAATATTCTGTTTAATTTGCCGTGGGCGTGGGGATTACACATTTTTTTACATAATGTGTATTGCATAATATGTTCTAAAGATACTATTCTAGTTGTCATATGTAAAAACTGCAACGCTGTCATTGCATTTTTTGTATCTTGCCACATAATAAAATCATGGATAAGAGAGTAGGGCAAACAAACGAAATGACAAGTGGGAAAGCTAGTAATAGTAGTAGTAGTAGCCAGCTTTGTAGCGGAATTTTTATTGGCAAAACATATTAATATGGTCCATTGTAAAATGTCCTGTGGTGGACGCATTTCTCGCTCCCCCATCCCTCTTTTCAAAATTATTTGGCTCATAAATCACTCTGAAAAGTATTTGTAAGGACAGTCATAGTGAGCAACAAAGAACACCAGCATCATCAGCAGCAAGTACAATACCAACATGGAAAAAACTTGACAAAACCACCGTAGTATTCTTTCTCCTTACTCATCTGCGTTCGCATGGTGAAAGCAGCATGCACAATGAATGCGGATAGTTGTTGTGGATAAAAAAAGTTTTATTCGACAAAATATGCATTATTATTATTATTTTATTATTACAACCAACATGATTATGTCGACCATTTCGGAATTTGCTGTTCAATGAAAAACTACACTTTTATCTAAAAAATAAATATGTGTGTACTATTTCTGGTGATGAATATGCATTAAAGCTACTAGCATACTATTTGAACAGTTATGATTATCTTCTACATTACATTGAAATGTTCCCATAAAATAAATGCACACAACAATCTATTATTCAGTTTACTTTTATGTAAACAATACTGGGATAATAAATTGGGGGATCAATATACACACACAAAAAATCACGAACTACGCAAGAGATAGAGCCTTTTTGAATTCCACGCCAAACCAAAAAAACCGAATGTGTACTTTTAACAAAAAGATTGACTGTTGTCCAGCGTGTTGTATGTCATGTGCTAAAAACTATATTGGTTCTTCGTATATATGAAACTCATTTCACAATAAGTGAGGATTGTGGGAGTGGATGAAAAATGAAGTGGTTTTGAGAGGAAGAGTTTGAGATAGAGAGAATATTACACTGTAATATTTTACAACGTACTTAAATGTACCTAGGTCTAATAAAAGTCCTCCCTTTTCTTTTCTAAGGATGTTTATGGCCAAGAGAAATACAAAAAGGAATTTTATTCTGTACAGAAAATCTTTATACAAATATTGAGCAGACTAAAGTATTTCGTAGCAAGTATTTTTCGTAAAATTTTTGCGCGGCTTGTATTTGCCAGCGCGTTTTTTCCCAGTTAGGTATGTTTTTTATATTTATGCTATCAGCAGCCTTTCGCCGTGTTCAAGATAATAATACAGAAGCACTAGTACTGGTGATAGGGTGAGATTCATATCATTTTACATGCCGTCGACATTATCATCTTTTGGGGGGATTCTGTTTACGTACTTTATGCGGGGGAGAAGTGTCAAAAATCATCTGAACTGGGACGCTTAGCTTTTCTAATAAGTAGTTAAACATACGAAGACGAAAAAAAATTTCTTTGTGTTTGAACTGCACCACACTAGACGAAAATCCGTTGTACATACACACGCGTGCAAGTTACGTTAGCCAGAGCCAAACTACTACATGTAGCTGCTTCAAATGATGTAAACGAGATGACAAGTGGTCATGATTTATGGCGTTGAAAAGGCAGGAAGTCTAGCAAGCCACCACCACTGCACTCTGTACGTTTGTATAAGAATGAACCATGTGTTTCAGCAAACTTGTATAATATTCTCCACATATGACAAGACTATAAGTGTAGTATGCATATAAAAGTTTTTTTTCTCTCTCTCACCCAGATCAAATAATAAAAACCAAGAAAAACTATGAACTTTCATGCCTAGAGTATTGATATTACATTTTTTGTCAAAAGAAAGGCACAAAAATACTTTGTGGCGGCAACGTTGTAAAGTGTGCTCCTTTTTGCAGTTCCAATTCTATTTTACGGCAGTGAAAAATGGTATGGGTTTTTTTTTCTCTTATTCGAGTTCTGGTATATCTATCCACACATACGCGACTTTAATTCTGGTGGAATGCATGGCGTGTGTTTCATCTGATAACGTACTAATAATATGTACATGTCAGATATATTACAGGCATGAAAGACAATCGATGATGGTCAGTAACCGTAATTTAAAAACATTTCACATTCGACACTACTGCTCTCCTCCACTCGACTTGGTGACGATGATTGTGATGATGATGATGATGATACGGAAAAGGAAAGCAAACCAGCTAAAATTCATATTGCACTCTGCACTCATAAAGAAAAAATCCTTTGGCTTGGGTAGTTCTCACGTACCATTTTCATCAAGAAATTCGGAAACTGTGATAAATATAGATGCAATATGTGTACGACTTTAGTTATATACTGGGAAAAAAGGGTAGAGCTATATATATGGTATGATGACGGGGGATACTGTATGTATATTTATGGGAAAAAGTGAGGAGAAAGGGAGCAGAAATTAATCAACACTCTTGATGGTTGTTTCTTGTATTTTATCAACTTTACAAGGCTTGGAGATAGGTCCACACCATTCAATCCGTTAGAGACGAGTGGTTTTCATACTCAACCACATAAATCACGTCTTCTCTACATTCGTAGCGACATCGGGTTAGTTCTCTTATAATATGTGTTCTTCCTTTTTGCATTTCACCACAATAATATGTCCTTATTGTGACAAATTACTGAGAAATCAAGAGAAAAAGAAAGAAAGCTAAAGAAAATAAAAAAAAGAAAGATGGAAAGTCAAACTATATTTCTACTTGTGTTTCATTGTCTTCTTTATTAAAGAATAGTATTCAGTCTCGAAAAAAAACAAAATTCGTGGGAACAGTTTTCATTGAGGCTCATATAATATTACTGCGAATCTTCAAGAAAAAAGGAAAAAAATATTTTTGTTTAAAAAGTAAGTAACCTAATTGTACGTAGAACTCATTATTATTATATTATTATTTTTTTTATTTTTGGGTAAAACGTTAAAGAAATAGACAAAGCGTAATTCACATTTGTTCAATTAGTTTTACTTGGTAAATATTTCATGCCATATACACTTACTATATATTTTTTTAAACTCTATGTTCTACAATTCCAACAACACTTGAAACGTCCTACGCTATGAATCTCGAAACATTTTAAATTCCAAGTTGTTGCGATAACAAAGAATTCTATAATATAGTTGATTCTAGATAAGCCACTTTGTAGTTAAGCCTTGTTTGCTTTCTTCTTCTGTAGAGTTGACAAATTGTTGGGATAAATGCAAACTTTTTAACAATAATAATAATAATAAGTGGGTGTGGTACTACACAAAAAAGGATAAGTTTCAAACAATTTTTTTTTTGATAAAACCAGCATTACTATTCTTCATCCGTAACACGAGGATGACAAATACTCAAAATTTATTAACGACAGGAAAGTTCTTCTTTATTTACAAAAAAGTACAACCATGACATGAGATTCTCTTGGAGGCTGTTCGTATGACTTGTATATAAAAATGTACTGAGGTTCTTACATAAATGTATACATTTTTATACATTTTTTTCAACAGTGTCGTTCGTGTAAAGGTGCGGCTTATTGTCACGCATATGATAATCCCATTAGTATTATTTTTCATCAGAAAGTCCCATTCTACTTCTACAAATAGAATAAGTAAGTAAGCAATAATAATATTAATAGTAATCCTCGCAGCAGCAGCATCTAATTTTCGGACGGCATGAATAAATAAAAGTGAAGTGGGGTCAAAATGACATGGCACACATTATGTATTAGTTTTCCTACTTAATGTATTATTACATTTCCAAATACCACCCCATTCATTCTTTCTCGTTTTTTTTTCTAGTGAGGACTACAACGACAAGATCGCGTAGCGAGCAGCACGATATATTTATGTCTATATCATCTTGCCCACTTTCATTTGCCACTATCGATCCTTGTTCATTTAATGTGTGAATTCATAGGACATCAAACGAACCAAGCAAAAAAAGCTGCCCATTTGTTCATTTACTATTATTATTTATTATTGGTAGTAAGTAGTAGATGACGATGATAGAGGAACAAGTTAAATGCTACGTACTTACTTACTTGCATACTGCGCCCTCTTTCTACTCTTTTAGCTTGGATGAATATTATGGTTGCGTGAATTGTCTTTTTAGTCTCCATCCATCCTCTGTGTACACTACACACTTTTTACTTTACCATTGTCGTTGTCATCGTCATCACTCGCAAGCCAATCTTCAATATTACCAAATCCAATTACAGCAGTAGTCTTGCAAAAAAAATATATCTTTTATTTCCCAGTTTTCTTTTTGGACAGAGTAATACTAAAAAAACGTAAAAAAACTTGCACTTGGTTTCATTGTTACTTTAAGCAATATTATTATGTTGACAATGTTTGTAATAATGATCGTATCTGGAAACTGGAACATAATACTAATTGGATTTTGTTTTCAGTTGCCAAATACTACTACTGCTGCTGCTGCAACTGCTACAAGAAAAAAAGTGAATTGAAGAAAGAAATGCGCAAATAAAATTATAACCAGTATATTTTATGTAGCAAGTACACAGCTTTATAAAGTAACTACGTACATTACATACATTTATTTAGTAGTTTACGAGTGCAACTAAAAACGGATGGATGCCTTTCTTTCTCCAAAATTAAATATATATATATATATATATATATATATATATACAAATGCATATTCACAATATAATATTCTAAATCACCCAATCAAAATTAAAAACGTCAAGCACCTATTCCCTATTCCGCTGTTAACAAAGTAGAAGCAAGAATCGATTTTGTTTCCAAAGCGCAGGCATTTTGCTATACTACTTGCTACCCACTTCACTTGAGCAGATGTTGAGAGGCTGCAATTCTTGCAAGTGGAGATGAATAAGATGAAATGTGCGCTCATCCGAGTCCAAGCCGATAATAATAATAATATTTAAATGCATTTAAAACAAAAGATTTCTGGGAGCGAGGCCGCTACTCTGGAAAGCTCAAAAATGTTTTTTTTCTTTAAAAAGCGCCTCGTGCTCCCATGGATTCATTTCTTCTGAAAACAATAATTCTTTTATATTGCACGGTTATCTCCTCAAATGCATAGTAATTTCGTTAAACTATAGTTGTTGTACAGGAATGTTTTTAATATTGTTTCGTCGTGTGTCAACAAAGTAGGTATTGTATATATATATATATCTACATGAAAATTATAGTAATTAGGGGAGAGCAAAATTCCATCAAGGGTGGCGATGATGCGTGCTAAAAAAATATTCTAAAAAGATAAGCAGAAAGCTTGTGAGATTTAGGGCAAAATGGGAGCGCATTTGACGCAACGCTGCTGTTTTATATACATTTTTTCTCCCTTTTGATCTACGTAAATTGTATGCCCTCTCCTTTCATAGCATAACAACTTGTATGATGTTAGCACACTCTTGTAAGGAAGAACAACATTGGTGAAAGAAAAAAGTTTTCGAACAGCCTTCATGGAATCATCTTAAGTGAAGCGTGAAGAACTTCACATTTCATTAAGCTATATAGCGAGTCCTTTTTTCTGTAGAACTTATTGACTCCCTTTCCCCGTGACGTGTTCATTTGCAACTCATTGTAATCGAGAAAGGAACAAAAGCAAGTTTTCGTGACGATGATAACAATGATGAAGATAATAGTGTGAAAGGAAACATTTTTCATTCATTTAATCCGTTACTATATATTATTTCACTTGGTTCTCTATTGTTCATCTATTCCTTGTAGTCATTCAATGAAATGGCAGAAAAACAAACATTAAAGTTATTTTTTTTAAACGAAAGAAAAGGGATAAGAACAGGCCATGGAATATTATATGAATATAAGAACAATACTAATGATAATATTACTGTGAAAAGGGATGTGAGCAGATATTCGATGAAAACTGTTCGAAAGCTTTTTTTGAGACACTATTCTTCTATATTCTTTTTCTCTTTTTTCTACTGTAAGCATATTATTATTATTATCATAAGACTTTCTTTGTTTTTTTTATCTATTTCTTTGAATCAAGAAGAAGAAGCGTTTTATGTTTATGGAATATGAACTGTTGTGTATGTATACCGTATTTACACTGTGCTATTATTATTTTATGAAATTATTCTTAGTTATAAGCACATTTTCAAACCACTTTATTGCTCAAAAACCATTTTTTAAGTATAAACTTTAAAAAGGGGTAGTAGTAGTAACCATTAATTTA
This sequence comes from Sinhomidia bicolor, assembly GCA_027743785.1. Taxonomy (NCBI): domain Eukaryota; kingdom Metazoa; phylum Arthropoda; class Collembola; order Entomobryomorpha; family Entomobryidae; genus Sinhomidia; species Sinhomidia bicolor. Next base: position 55,531 of record JAHZMT010001962.1, on the reverse strand, counting down.
TACACTATATTCCATAAAGCAGCATTCTAACAACGCAAATTTTCTTTTTGGTTCAAAATGACAAATTGACTTTAATGAATGTTTATAAGTTTTGTTTCTGTCTATGTTTCAGGTACCTCTTTACCATCGTTAGTTACCTCATTGGTGTCTTCATTTTTGCCACAATTGTAGGTAGGTTTTCATGTAAAATATTTTCATACTGAAAAATGGATTTAGGAAGGGGTTCGTTAACTAGTGCATTCTGCAATCTGTAAAAAGTTCACCATAGACAATAAACTGTTATTATGCACATTTCAGGACAAGTTGGTAACGTGATAACAAATCGAAACGCCAATCGCTTGGAATTCGAAAGACTATTGGTAAGTATTTTTTGCAAACAAATTAGATTTGATTAGCTTTCTTAAAATTGGATTTTTTTTGCTTATTTGATTCACAGGACGGTGCAAAAATGTACATGAGACATCATAAAGTGCCACGTGATATGCAACGTAGGGTACTCCGATGGTATGATTATTCATGGTCCAGGTAAGCGCTCTACTTATGTTCTAATTACGAAAGAGAGAAAGAAAAAAAGCCAAAAGCAATTAAGACAAATTTATTTAATTAGAAAACCTTCAAAAAGTGGCTACTTTAGTATTTAATGACATTGTGTAACACTTGTCAATCAATTTTTTTCATTATTACTTTGTGTCACTTCAAAGAGGGAGGATACAAGGAGGTGGTGATATAAACACGGCCTTAGGACTGCTGCCTGACAAGCTCAAAACCGAGTTGGCTCTCCATGTAAACCTTAGTGTGCTAAAAAAGGTAGAAAAAAAATCTTTGTGGCATTTTTAACAAGATCAAGTTCATAAAATGGAAGCATGTTCTACATTATATAGATGTATGCTTGATGTGTACATACATACGTTACCGATTACGCTTGTGGTAAAGTTTTATGGTGAAAAGGTTGGTGGCAATAAAAAGAATTTCTTGTTTGATGCAGGTTACAATATTTCAAGAGTGCCAACCTGAATTTCTTCATGACCTGGTGCTCAAAATGAAAGCGTACATATTCACTCCAGGTGACCTGATTTGTCGAAAAGGGGAAGTTGCTCGTGAGATGTTTATCATTGCTGATGGTATTTTAGAAGTTATAAGGTAAGAGTGAAAGTTGAGAAACTAACTTTTTGGTCGATGATGATGGTTGTCTACTTGTAATTTTATGCGAAAGGAAAAAAAGTTTAATGGTTGAAAGAAAAGCTGTCTGAACAAGTTTTCACAAAGTGACGCAGTCAAACAAGTGTGGTCAGGGGGTCAAGACCATTTGCTTAACATAGAGTAAAGTCTTGAAATCTTGACAAAGATGTCAAAAATGGGCAATTTTAGTAATAAGAAATGGTATAGTAGCTGTAAAAAATTATTTGAAAAAATAAAAAAATTGGCTCTAAATGTCAAGCAAAACGTTATTGATCAATTTTTTAAAAGTAGTCGCTATTTGCACGGCGATTTTTTTTGATATTTTGGAAAAAGGAATAATTTTTTCAATTATGAGGAATGTAGGTAGAAAGTACTCTCCGTATGCGTTAGTGTATATATGTATGTATGTTATATATGTATAAAATTTTATCGTGTAGTGAAACGGGAAGGGTTCTTACAACTATGCAAGCAGGAGATTTCTTTGGAGAAATTGGGATTCTTAACTTGGATGGATTAAATAAGTAAGTTTGCTCTTTCTTAATGAAGTTCACCAATGCAATTTGTGCTCTTACGTACAATGGAATAAATTGAGAGGAAGGAAGGGAGAAAGAAAACTATTTTTGTGCATTTTTACTCTGAATTTAGACGCACAGCAGACGTTCGCTCAGTAGGTTACTCGGAGCTCTTTAGTCTTTCTCGAGAAGATGTGTTGGCAGCAATGAAGGATTACCCTGAAGCTCAAGTAAGCATTATGGAATAAAAAACAGGGTGATGGGAGATGGAAAACTCCAAAACGAGCAGCAAACAGATTTTTTAGTGGATGCATTTGCTAAATGCCACTTTTCGTTCTCTTTCCTTCACTCAGGAAATCCTTCAAACACTAGGTAGGAAGCGCTTAATGGAGGCAAGAAAAGCATCGGGTGCAGCAAACACAAAGAAAAGTTCCTCCGGTGACGCAGCAAAGAAAGCTCTCGCACTCAACGTTGCAAAGGAAGCGACTGAACTCACTGATAGCACAACGGGGAAAAGGATTGTGGAGAAATTACAAAGTGATTTTAAGGGACTAAAAGATGTGATACGCAGAAGTAGAAAGAGCAATTCCAGGTTTGTTTTTACACTCTTTAAAATGTATTGTAGGGAAATATGATATACATTATATTGTAATATACATATATATATACTTGCTCGGTGTAGAAATTAAAGTTTTACATATCCACATGATAAATATGCACTTAAGACAAACAGTACGTTGGGGAAAGGGGATTCATATTCTGGCACACTGCTCACCAAACAAAATGTATAAGAATGGCATTCATTCTCCTTCTAATTTTACAGTAAAGACGACTCTAGTGAGCCAGAGTCTGGCAAAGCAGATGGCGAAGGAGGGGAGAAGAGCAAGCGAGAAGGTCCACGAGGTGTTCTGAAAAGAATGCATAATGTGTTAAGCGATGAGAAGGAGAAAGAACCGTCCACGTCCACTTCCACTTCAACGTCCTCTCCATCCGTTCTCACAAAACGTGGAGCAGGGAAACGTGTCCAGCTTGCCAAGATTTTAGCTGCTCCTTCGAGTCCTCCCAAAGAGCCTGAAATTATTGGAGAGGGTCTTCCCTTAATTCAAAGACTTCGATTGCTCAAGCAGAAAGAGGAAAGGGAGAGAAAGCAGCAGGAGGAGCGAGAGGCTATGATGCAGAGTCTCATGCCAAGTCAGAAACCCCAGTCACCTCCTGCTGCTGCAGTGGCACCTCCAGCACCCGCACCGACACCAGCACCCGCACCGACACCAGCAAAGGTGAATCCTCTCAGAGGGAGTGCATTACTAAGATCCATTGTGAAAACAAAAGCCTCCGTGGAGCCTCCACCGTCATCAGCTGCGGCCCCAGCTGGTGCAGATTCCAAGGAATCAGTAAAACCCACGACATCTGCTGCACCAAAGGAGGAGGAAAAACGTGCAAGTATATCTTCCGTCGAGTCCGGCTCAACTGTCTCACCTCCATCCAGTTCTTTAGCTAGTCGAGCTCTGAGTCCTCCGTTGAAGCCAGGGGCATTACTGATTGGAGAAGCTGCTGCAATTGCAGCCTCCCGAGCAACCACTGAACCCATTTCAATTTCAGCGCCGCCTATGCCCCCTAAATTATCGTCGCAAACGTCCTTCTCTCCGCCAGTTTATTCTGGCAGCATGTCACCACCGGTTATGGATTCCGTATCTATGGGGAGAGATCGATCGGCTTCTGCAAGTTCTGCTATTCCTTCGACAACAGTCGATCCCCGCACATCAGCACTAATGCGGCCTGCTGCTTTACATTTCCGTCAAAAGACATACGGTTCAGTGGACGATCTTTCACCCGAATTCTCTCGGCTACCATTTGTGAAAAAATTGAAGATTCTCAATGAGCGCCAGAAAATAGCAGCTCTTCTCGTGAGCAAAACCAGTAGCAATATATTGACACGGAGCACCAGTGAAGGTTCGAATGAGAACACGACGGTTACTGGCTCTGAAACCACTGAGGAACCAAAGGAAGATCAACTGCACTCATTGGCTATGGGTCGCCGAACTCAGTCGAATCAAGAGCAGTTACAGCAAGGAGAAGTTGCTTCAGGAGGAAGTGTAGTGGTTCCTACATCGTCCACTGCTACAACAAAATATGACCAAAGCCCACCAGAAAGGGAATTTAGAGGTGAAGGGTCAAGACCAGCCTCGGATCAGAGTAGTAGTACTAGTGGTGGGGTAAGAGGGCCAAGCACAAGTCAAACGCCATCTTCACTTGTAAAGTCACAAGCGACTAGTAAAACGACTTCAACTTATACTGCTGTACATGACTCAAATACCACAAAATGCCTTACTAAGTTAGAAACTGATGAAGCACCGAACACAATTAGCACTAATAGCTCTAAGATATCTAGTCTCCAGTCTCCAAGCAGTGTACAAGGAGGAGGTGGTAGCAGTAAGAAACGCAAGAAAACAAAAAAGGCGCATGCAGGTGCATCTCCAACTTCCGAGAGAAAGGACGACGAGGCCATCTCCAGCAGCAGCTCATCATCTACTCCTAGTCCACCAGAACTAGACAGTTCCGAAACTCCAGAGAGGCGAAATTTAAAAAGTATACTGAAGCGACTAGCTAAATCTGAAGAAGCTGGAGAAAGCGAAACCAAGCGGACTGGTGAATCAATTTTGCGGAAACTGGACGAGAGAAAGCTGCTGAAAGCTCCCACAATTGAAGGTTATGCTGCGAGGCATAGAAAGTTTGCAAAAAATGTAACTTTTCATAGACAAGCCGTTACTGTTGTTTCTCCAGATGATGTATCAGCAATCGCTTCAAGACCTGTCAAAGAAATATCCCGACCGTCGGAAGGTATGCAGATCTTAAGAGCCGAGGACAGAACTGGTATTACATTCGGTAGTGAAAGTGGGACTGCCTCGCGTGCGGAACATCTTATACCAGTTAGCGAACATTCATACCCCCCTGACGTAAGTATATCTCTAAACTATCTCTATTTTCTCCCTAATAATGATAATGAGGCATGATATACCTACTTGAACTCGAGGATGTAGTAGTTAGTTAGTATTTAATATTGGGTTGTTGTCATTACTTGCATTTCAGAATATGAAGCCATTCTCAAACCTTATGCTCGTAAAAGGTGAAGACTTGACATTTGCAGGTGAACGACACCCAGGAACCTTGCAAATTGGCTTGAATATTTCTCAAGAAGAGTGTATTGGTAGTGTTTTCTTGGGAATCAAGGCTATAATTCAGTCCAAAGTTGACGAAATCCATACACGATTTCAAAATAATTATAGCACGTTGGAACATGAGGTGCACAAGAGAGATGAAATTATCTACAGATTACAACGAAGAATTCAGGAGCTGGAAAGAAGTGCAGATCGAAGAAGGCCTAGAAATGGAGGTGGTATACGCGGTGATGACGGCACTCTTACGGACTTGGGTGGTCATGAAGGTGACAATGAAATGGACGATATTGACGGTGATTTGGATGATGAGGAGGAACTACTATTGGGATCGGAAGCTAGTGTTCAACATAGGTTTCCATTGGAGCTTCAGACTTCCTATCTTTTCAGTCGAGGGGACTCAATAGACACTGTGATCAGTGCGCAGGACTATGATGACGAGGTGTTTGAGCGAACAGAAATGGAGACTCGTCAAGCTAGTCAGTCAATGTCACAATCATTTGCGGAGCCACGCTCCAGCCAGCACTACCATCAGCAGCAACAACGACGTTCAAGAGATTTAGGGGATGGGGATGGACAAAAGCATTCTACTGCTGGGTGGGCGCAAATTTCTGAGGAGGAGACAATTGAAATGAGAGAGTTGACAGCTCCGTGGCAAGTAGAATTTCACAGGGACAGGGATTCTCTACCACCTCCAAATAAAAAAAGTTTTGGAACGCAGAGTTTGGACAAAGATTCCGTTGCTGTGGACATTGGGAACACATCGACTGAATACGAGTCGTCTTCCAGTTCAGAAGATTCCAAGGGTCCGAAAAAGCACGGTCCCTTGCAGGAGGTTGTTCATCGAAGAATGAAGGAAGAACCGGTTGCACTTGATGATGACGACGATGAAGAGGGAGATCAGACGGACGGTGGGTCTGATGACGACTCTGATGACAGCTCTGACGATGAGCCTCAACTCACCAACAAAAATTGGGAGGTGCAAATGCTTGCCAAACAAATGGACAGAGTTGAAAGGGTTCGACCAAATAATAATATGGAGATGATTGGTGAGGCACAACATTTGCAACATGAAATTCTGCAAATGAGGGAAGCAGTTACGTCTGGAGAGCTGTCGCCTTCAGAACTTGACATGCTCGAAACAATTCTGCTAACTAAATCGAGAAGGGTAAAAGCGATAGCTAAAGCACTCAGTGTGGAGACTCCACCTTCATCCTCTTCTGCCAGTGCAAGAGCAGGACCATCTTCAATGGGAGGTCCGGAGTCGTCAAAGGGTAAATCAAAATTTTCATTAGTAAGAAGTGTCGATGACCTACATGGGGCATCTCGTGCATCGTCGTCCTCCATGTCACGGCCATTCGATCCAAACCTGTTTAAGAGATTAGCCCCATCAGAGCTGTCAACAAGTTCTGTATATACAAAGCCACGTCTCAGTTTAGGCATCATATCGTCCACAGGTTCAGCATTGGCAAATCAGCCCTCCACGTCCTCCGCACGAAGTGAAAAGCTTAGTCCTGGGGAAGAGAAAGAGTTGTACAATTTACTGTATTCTAGAAAGCGATCAACGTCCACGGTAAGAAGGCAATCAAGTTTAGAAGGTTCTGCACAGCCAGCCACAACAGAAGCCCCAGTAGCGTCAACGTCCGCACAAGCTGAAATGCAGCGGAGAAGAGAAAGTGCAGGAGCGTTTCCTGTAGCCTCCACCTCTCATCAATCTTCAACAAAATCCTTTTTCTCCAAGTTCAGTCTAGTCCGGCAACTTACTTCCCGTGGTCACCAAAGTTCAAAGAATTCCGGTTCCGAAAAGACGTCAGAGGAGCAGTCGCGCGTCAAGTACGTGCGAGGAAGTAGTTTCGCGTACGGTGCAGGTGAAAGTTGTCCAAGTACTAGTAGTAGTAGTATTCACCCAAGTCTACTTGGTGGGGAAGGAAGTGTGTTCATTCAACAAGGTGCTGGAGATATTGTTACTACGCAGTCACAATCACGCCGTTCGTCGATTGCTATTCTTCCAAGTATTTCATCCACAATTACCACCTCCGTTCTTTCATCTACTGTGCAAAGTGATCCTGGTACAATTCAAAGTGTAAGTCGTATTTCTGCACCCGTGAAAAGTACTACTGCTCCAGGTTCAGACTCACGGGCTTCAACTTCAACTTCAACTACTGCTACTACTACTGCAGCGACTGTTTCCGAGTCCACTGCGACAGCAGCTTCTTCCAGTTCCACCTTGCCCCCTGCACAAGTTCCGTGCTCCTCAAAGATGGCAGCCATGAGTGCTCCTACTACTTCCGAGCTTGGTGGAGAAAGTCAGCCTTTACTGAAGGAATAGCTAAGTTTAGGTATTTACGCAAGACGAATAAATTTCGAATCTGGTCATTCGACTCATGAAGGTCACAATAATCGCTTCCTTTTCTAAAAATATATTTGTAGATGGGGGAGGAAGGACTTCCATTTTGCGAGATAAGGTTAACGAGCTTAGGTTTGTGAAGAGTATTAAAACCATCTTGTAGGAGTAATTATTTGGTCTCGTAAAAGAATACTTTGAAAAAAAATCCATCAAAGTGACTATTGAGGTTGAAGGAACCACATAGGTATGTAATACGTCTGTTACTTTTCTCTAACATGGCTGGAATTTCCATCGAGCGTTGTTTTGATTGATTGTTGGTGCCATATAATAATAAACTATACTTCTACTACTACTAATCGTCCTTTCCACGCCAACTTGTCATGGTACAAATTTCTCCTTCTGTTGTTATAATAATAAAAAAAATTAAAATGTTTTCTCCTGGAAATGGTGAAAATCTACAAAGTCCAAATGATTCCCAAAACCACACATGAAGATGGCTTGGTTAGTGAAATCTCTTTGCCAATGATGTTTATTATTTGAATCTACTGGAAATAATATTTGCATTTTACAACCGTTGAGAGATGAAATAACAAGCGAAATTTTGCATTTATCCGATACGCTATCGTTTAAATGAGATAATGTCCGTAATAAATTTTTAAAAAAATATTTACGTAATCTTCGGCATAGCTAAATAATTATTTGCCATAATATTCTTCTTAAAATATTAACTCTAACTCTAAATAAATGCTTGATTGGACGAAATAGGCTTACGATTATTCGGTGTCCATGGTATTCTTTCATTCAACATGGTTATTTACAGATTCAGATTATTAATATGAAATGAAGAATGATTGATTGCTGCAATGTTAAGAGTTCTACAAAGAATCTTAACATGTGTATTATTAAAGTATATTATACATAGGTAAATTTATATGTATACTATATACATATATTATATATTATATTATACATATATACATACACATATATTATGTTGTTCTAAGTTTATCTTACAGAACATTACTACTGTCGTAATTGATTGCGTACTTAAATTATCAACATATTATACAATAAATAGATATGTAATATTCATGACAACACTTGTTAACTGCACATGATTTGTAAGCACTACTTTAAATTGAAACGGATAACTATTTTGTATTTGTAAGAAAATATTTAAAGATAATATAGAAAAAAATTTATAACCTTTACATTATTACTGCGAAACAATACTATACTATACAACAACTTTTAACAACAATATTTACTAATGATATTAGTGTAATATCTAAATATTTATAAATTAAATGTAATAATAAATGCCAATGGAAAGAGGACTTTAGAATGACCAATACAGTTAGTCATTTCTTTTTAGAACGGTAAGTGAAGACCGCAAGAGGCCTGTACAACTGGAAGTTTTCTACCGAACAACTCAGGATTGCTTGATCGTCATTGAAAAGCGTCATCTCTGTTGAATAATTTGCAATTACTATTATTATAAACTTTTCTCCCGTGTTTGATTTCCTCAGCATGTCAAGAACAAGGACGACCAAAAAAACTTAATTATTGTTCAATTAAAATTTTACACATTTTCATATATTATACGCTAGTTGATTTAATCTTTAAAAAAGGTTTGAAATTCATGAATCTCTCTGTCTTTGTTTGAGACGTTGGTAGAGTATTAGTACGATTAAAGTAAATAGAAAAAAAATCATAACAAGTCTACATACAAATCTACTATAAAGAAAACTGATTGTTTATTTAAAAAATTAAACCGTGAGTCTGTTTAGGTGTTATACTGTAACTGTTTTTGGGTAAATTCAGTATTTTCATTAAAATAATTAGCAAGTATTTGATTACTTATTCTATTACTGGCATTGGATTATTTAAGTAAAGATAGACTTTCGCGTCAGTTATTTTTTTGTAGATTTGAGTTTTAAAAAAGCATACGGATATCCGAAAGAAAAAATAATGTTTGCTGTTTTCTGTTTTTAATTCAAGTTAGTACTAACTTGTAGTTCTGTTTTGCCAGTTCACCTGCAGCAGCATGGCATATAGAAAGTTGAAAACAGGGTCATCGCGCACTCTGTATGTTAGTGTGTTATGTGTACATAGTTAGTCAAATACAATTTTCACCCAAGGCAGAAGACAAGAATAGTCAAACTCAGTTAATTCCAGCTTTCGATTGAACCTACTGTAGAGTTTGATTCCAATTCATATAAAAGCATATTTATTGGAGGATCTTTTTTTAGAAAAAAAATCAAGGGCACTCAAAAAAACTGAATTCAAAATTGATGTATGCTTAAAATTCAATACTTGTATGAAACATTTTGACATTTTTAATTTTCAGCGTTGAGTCTATCTCTCACTTAAGTGACACACGGTGCATTATCTTAAATTGTCGCAATATATGTGATTTTGACAGTTGTAAGTTTTGAAACGAATAAAACCGTAATCCACAAACTTTACCACATTGAGAAATCGTTGTATTTATTCATTCTATCTTTATTTATTTGATTAAAATGAGCATTATGATCAGTATAAAAATGTTTTATGCTTTATGCGAGCTGTCAATGAGAACTGTTACACTAACTTATAATCAGTCACCTTGTTCTATGCAGCAGCGTATAATTTTACTACTACAGAATTAAACTAGAAATGATAGCTTTGTTCAAAATTTCAACGTAGCAGCAACGGCAGCAGCAACGAATACTTTTCCATTAAAAAGAGCAGAGGACGGCAGATGAGAACGAATCCTTTATCCGATGAAAACGTACCTTAACATTGGTATATGCTATAGACCAACCACTTGACGGCATAGAAAATTATGAAAAAAGTATATAAAAAATTTCATTAGTGTGATAATTTATTCCAACATTGTAAAAAAGTCTACTACGGAACCTGTTAATTAATGCAATCTTAATCTAAATTTTCACATTTTTTACCATCTTTCGCGTGTAGTATTACAAACAATAATTCATTGCTATATTAAATCAATATTGCCTTTTTAGCTACAAAATGAACATTAATTTTTTAGAAGTACTCTTAGATACGGGTGAAAAAGAAATCAGAAAGAAGTTCAGACGATTTTTCGAACAATGTTGAATGTTGAAGGGACTTTCAAAGGATAGTTTTATTATTCTTATGATATTATGTTTTTTTTCATCCATGGCATAATCGATTTCATCGAAACGCAGTTTATTAGGCAGGTAAAATTAACGAGTACTTACTGCAGTACGGGATGTAGATCTCCTGTAAAAAGGGAATCACAAAATACAGATTATAAACAGATTAAATCTTTTTAAAACTTTGTTAGTATAAATGTCCTATCATTAGAAGGTACTTTTCTGTTAAAATACATTGGTAAAAGTAAATTGTTGGTCTTCTTACATTCTTCTTGGCTTCTACGTACACATCTCGCAACTTTACGCTTAAATTCTGTGTAATTTTCTCTCCATTCTTTCTGCAATAATACAAATGATAACACTTCGTCACAAAAATTTCCAAAATAATTATACTATATAAAAAACACAAGTAGAAGGAGCGCATGTACAAATACCTAGCTTAACGGCACATAATAAAATTCTAATAATTTAAAAATAAACAATCTAACTAACAATTTTTGTACTTATTTGAATCAAACATGAAATACTACAAACGTAAAAGTCTACTATTCTCAACAAGCTTCGGTATTCTGATGTTTTTTTGTACCAGTATGGAATCATTTATTTCGTAATACTGCAGACCTACAAATTAAACTGACAGCGAGTGAACAAATATATTGTTAAAAGCGCAGCAACATACTTAAACCACCACATATTCAACTTCATTAAATAGTTGCCTTATTTTACATACAAATTTAAAAGTTACGAACAATAAAATGTCCAAAGTGCACGTTGCGTTAAAATACATAGGTGGTACAGTTTTACCCTACAAGAAATGTAAGCACCGCTTTATGTAGTAATTCAGGATAAGGAAAGCCCTAATGTCAATGTTCGAATAACAGTCACCAAAAGGGTAAGCCAATAATTATCGACACAATATACACATGCGCAGCAGCAGCTGTTCCATTCTTGAGAATTAAATCTATTGCAACGTTTGCTTTCAATTTATCACGTGTTTCAATATTTCATCTGTTCTTCTAGAGTAATTAATTAAGTAAACATTAATCAACGTTCTCCAGCTTGTATATTTTTCGATAATAATGCATTTGTGTCGACTTTGTTTCCTCAAGTTAACTTCACTTCAAATTTTATCAGAATGTAGAAATCACTGTCACTGTTTTCTTACCGCGGCATCAACATTCGCAGGGCTTTCATCGTTAGGATCTGCTAACATCGATATTACTGATATCAATATTGTCTCCACCGTATGAACTGGGAGCCACCGTTCGGAAGCCTTTTCATATCCCCATTTGTCGTCCCCGGGTTCATGAAGAATTGAGATGCATACATCTCCACTTTTATCGACTGCAAATTGAAAAACATTATTACAATCTCCTTTTCAGGTTCTTGGTTAAAATATTATAAGTCGAATATTTGCATATTAGATTTGCAACAAGCTAAAACTGATATGATTACTAATTTTGATATATCAAGGATTTTACAAAACCACTACTCGAAATTATTTAAATGTTGATAACAATATTCCTTTGGTCAGACTTTTTATATAATTTTCATAATCACTTTTGAATTTCGATAGAAGTTAGTTATCATTTTTTTAAACGAAAAGTATATTTCCAGTATATATGTAAAAGTTCGTGAAACCAGCTGCTACTTCAAGATCAATTTTCACTGGATAGCACTTTAAACAAAAAAACAGTGATTTCTATTTTCCATAGTTACGAAAAGGCATTAATAATCTCTGTATTTAAAATTCATATGCACATTTTCATTTATACGTTGATTAGTATTTACACAAAGGAAACATGTTTTTTCAAAGTGTTGGATTATTTTCAGCAGGCAATAAACTCATATAATCAGTTATTTTTAAATGTCAAAGTATCCATTCAAAAGTAAATCATATCATCACAACACGTTGAACTGCCATACAATAAATAAATTATAGAGTAAGTATTTGTAACTACAAAGTATAGAAACCGTACTATTTGGATGCCATATTTCTGTGATAAATTTCATTTTAGGTGGTCGTAAAGGATATTCCCTGGGAAAATATAAATGCGCTTTAAAAAATCCTCCTTCGCTGTAAAAGATAACAAAGAAATACACCACAGTTAATTATTATTGAACAAAAAATTCAATTCCACACAGCGATAAACGCCGACTTTCACCTCCAAAACAGTAATGATAAACAAACTCTCTTGCCAAGCAGTCAGCAGTGTACTCAACTTACTAAAGCGTATCTGGTGGTCCGATAATCAGTACTTCCCATTTATAGATATCGTTGTCGTCAATGAGACCAGCTGAAAATCCTTCTACTGGATTTTTATTGAGCTCTACAAAACAATTATTAAAAAATTCACACATATGTAATCACTAATTAGGTTCTCCAAAAACAACACCAAAAAAATCGGAACAGCAAGATATCCAACAATCCGTTCAGAACAAAATTAACTTTATATCCTCATGAATTCTCCAATATAATTATTTCAACAGATTCTTTCTTACCTGCTAATTGTTTACGAAGTAGAAGGGCAGACTGCGGTTCTGACATTTTGCTAAATAATTTATTATTAATTACTCCAATCCCTACCCGCTGACTAAAAAAATAATAATATTAAAATTTATTGCCTAGTCGCAGTATGATTATTTTTTCTAGTTCTTCTTTTTTTCTCTATAAATGCTTCTTATCGCTCACTTCTAAATTACAAATTAATTACTGGTATCTATCACTATTAATTATTATTTATCTTTTTGATTACTTTTATTATTATTATTATTCGTCTTTTGAACCATCTAACCAGTGTAAATCCCTAGCTTTAGAATATAATGTAAATATAGTAGTAGTAGTAGTAGTACTAGTAGTAGAAGTAGTAACAATAATAATAATAAATGTGCTGAAAAATTTCTTTTTTTATATTTCGTCTTCTCTCTTCTGTTTTTCTGTTATTTTTCTGCTCTATCATGTCCCATCTCTACTTACTAGCTCTATTATCTATCTCTCGCCTCAAAAAACTCTTTCTTCTCGACTAAAAATTCTTCCTCTCCATTTGTTTTGCATGGCAAGGATATCTGTCTGTCTGCTGCTGTTGCTCTACTACTGCTGCAGATTGTGACTGTGAGTGTTCAGTGCTCACTTTGACTTGAAAACACAGAGAACGTAAAAAAGCAATATGCAAGTATGTATATGCATGTATGTATGTACGTATGTTAGTTTATGTAGCTAGCTGGCTACTGATGATATGGTGACGACGGTGAGCTCATGATGATGACTTCTACTACCACTTCTTGTTATTTGAGGGTGAGTATTGCTGGCTTGCTGCACACTGCGACGACCAAGACTTGACTAGACTACTGAAAAACGACGACGACGACGATGATGATGGCAATGGCAAAGTACATTATTGCATTGGAGAAACGGCAACAACACGCGTTGCCGTTGCATATTATATTGTGTGTGTATATATATGTTTATATCGTTGTTGCCTATATACCTACCAGCATGCTATTACAATGCTGCGAGTGCCAGTGTAAAATAAAGTCAAGCAAGCAATAAGATAGATAGGTAGATAGAATTGAGAGATGGATTGGATGAAAATGAATAAAAACTGTGGGCATTTTTAGTTTCTTTCAAAAAAGTTTCAATCTTTAAGAAGAGTATTGTTGCCCTTCTGATGTAGTTACGTAAGTGACGGCGATGAGATGATCGTCATGATGATATTCATGGTAAGTTGATGATGACATGAGTAAGCATGCATATGTAGATGTGGTAGAGAGCTCCGTCTTGAAATCAGTCTGCAGTCTGTCCGGCCGGCGACCGACCGCCTGTATAACATTATACCTTGATATGGGTTTAGAATTTTTTAATTGTTTGTGCGAATAAATTACTAATTAGTGTAGAGGGTCGTTTAGTCATTCAGCTACAATAATGGGAAACGGCAACCTTTATAAGCGGTTATAATTTCATATTGATGGCATACTGCTAAGTTGCGAAATGTGACATATTGCTTGAGGTCGAGGTACTAAATGTAATAATAACTAGAGAATTGCAAAGTTAAAGAGATTAATCATGATCTGGCTGGTTGTTAACCCGTAAGGGTTGTCCGCTAAAAATTATTTTAGCATCACCCCACAAATAATACATTATCATGTGTATTTATTACCTAAACATTTTTAGAAGCACATTACAGCAAGCATTTATGATGATATTAGTTGAAAAACTAATCTCTGATTTTTGGTGGTATGTAACAACGTTTAGAAAACTACTTGGTAGCTATTACACTGGTACGGTAAGTTCCAATTCTAGGTACAAATTCTGGGCTGAAAAAACGCATTTGTACTTCAAGTTTCATCTCAAAATCTTCAAATGCTTCTTGTAACGGTTTTTACATTGCGCCAATTTCAAATTGTTGTCGGGACATGTAAAGTACCAATCGAAGCGTCTTTGATTTATTTCCAAAATTTACCAAAAATAGTATAAAATCACCTGAACATTTTCCACTACTTTTTACGGCTAAAAACCCGTTCAAGCCTCACTTTATCAAAAGACTTCAAGACAGCATAGCTCTACTATTGAAAAACCCCAGTCGACTTTGTCCTATCACTTGTAACCACTCTTGGTAACTTGGTAACAGCTCCTTCTCTATGGCTCAAATAGTTTATTTCTTTCCCTACAACGCTATTACTACTTACTACTACATACTACCATATAACGTGGTTTTAGATTTAGATAAATGTAAGTAAAGCTTCTTGTTCAAACTTATAAAACTCATACCGTCACTTCTCTGTGCTGCTGTACGTACGTGTGTAGTTTGTATTGTAATGCAATGCAATATGCAATATATTTGTCTTGTTTTATGCTTTTGCTTTTTGGCTAGGGAGAAGAACAAAAAGTGTCGGCCTGACTGAATGAAATGGTTTGTTCAACTACTCGATGCACGCTACCACACGTTACAGCAAAGTTGTGTGTATGTGTGTGTATAGTGCCGTGTCCGTGAAGTGGTATTCATTCCCCTACGATACTGATCCTTCTTCTACGCGTTAAGTAATAGGAACATCAAGTGGGGTCTCACCCCGTACCCGAGAATAGGTACTGTTGCCCTGTATCCTAACCCAAAGGAACCAACCAAGCCTTTCGATAAATATTTTTTCCGTCAGACTGTAAATGAGTATTGTAAAATGTAATGAGTAAGACACTTTGGGAAATTTTTGAAGAAAAACAAGTTCAATGATGATGATGCATAATTTACTTTATGTACAAATTATGATTGATTGATCATTATATCTATATATGATTAAAATTTGTGACTTCTCTTTTCATCTGCTTTGTTCATTATTAATTAGAAATTTATTGTTTCTGACAAACAACTAATGTTATTGCTATAACGTGCATGGTGCATACCTACACAAGCACAAGACATTTTAGCCTAGCATTAACGTGAATGCTGTTTTTACAACTAACAGATTGCAAAATTGTTTGTCTAAAATGAATTGTTTATAACCTAGCCGATCAGAATCATTTATACTTAACGTAGATGGAAAGATCTTCATTCCTCATATGACAGCAATGTTTTATAAATGTACATTCGTGCATGATTGTGTGCCATGTTTAACCAAAAAGAAAAAGTGTGGAGGCGTAGGGCAATCGTTCTTGTTTCTTGTCTCAGTTCTTCTCAGTACGTACTTCCAGAATAAATTAATGCATGTCTTAATATCCTTTGCTTTGTATTTCTCAACTTTGTTCACATATTGCGGCAATATGTATGTATTCGTTTATTCTTACGCTGTCATGTCAGCTCTACTTTTAGCAGCAATCTATGCAATAAAGTTATTAAGCAGCGGTGCTAGTCTCTAAAAACTGTCACTGATTGAAATTTATGTCTGTTTGTGTGTTTGTAATTCGCAACCCTGACATTTTTTTACTTAGGAAATTTCAGCATGTTTTTCAGCTTTGTCACTTGGCCTCTTACTAAAGTTAGAGCGAATAATTTAGTGTAGGCACGTTACTAGTTATTTAATTGCAATTGCAACCATTCAAGACTTTAAAATTCTCAAAAATTTATCTTTGCACAACAGTAGACAACGTTGAAAAACTTACCGGCTTATCATGCATATCGTAGCCCTTAAATAGGCATGTCGTGTCAAGCTACTCAAAATAATCTCATCGCGCCCCTTAATAATTTCATTCTGCCCCAAAAAATGTTATCGTCGTCGATTGACGTGGACTGTAAAACTTCTTTACTGTTTGCAAAGCGCCAGTCATTGTTGGTAAATCGTAACCTTCCATGCATGTAACTATGTAACTCTGAACAAGTAGCGATTAACAGTCATAGGACGG
This sequence comes from Sinhomidia bicolor, assembly GCA_027743785.1. NCBI lineage: Eukaryota > Metazoa > Arthropoda > Collembola > Entomobryomorpha > Entomobryidae > Sinhomidia > Sinhomidia bicolor. The sequence continues at coordinate 38,864 of JAHZMT010001962.1, read as the reverse complement.
TATGCAATATCTTGGCAAACTTTGTGTTGCCCAGTAGCTGAAAAAAAGAAACTTTCGTCATGCATGCTTTTTATCCTCAGTTTCAACGGTAGAACCAAAGCAATCGGCCTGCTGACTTTACAGCCAACAACGAACTTCTTGTCAGAGGAACATATATAAGCAGATTAACGCTGACTGAATCACTCTTACTTTACTCAAGCTCAACAACCCAGGCTATATGTAATGGTTGTTATATGCAGTGTTTGGTAAAGGTTAAACAATTATACTACAAAGTAATTCCAATATCCAATGCTACCATATAGAACACACAACACGCCACACACGTAAGAATCATGAGAATCGTAATACCATAAAGAACACAAGCCAAGCCAAACAAAAAATGCTGCATAATATACCTTGTTACTTCATTCACCCAGCAGCTTAAACAAGAAATACATTAAATTAGTACTGAGCAGATAACTTGCTTATCAGAAAAAGTCTACATTATACAAGATATTATCCGGTTTGGTTGCTGCGGCAGATGCACAGTTGATGGTTTGCTGTGAGATGACGATACTTCCAACTGGATTACTTCATTTGATTAAACCACGCATCCCATTGCATGATGTTTTTCCATCCAGTAATTTTATTTTTCAATCTATAGTATCTGCCGATATCTGATTTGATTCATGAAATGTGATAATATCGTATTCCATTTTCCACTTAACGCCAGCTTTGCATTTTTAAACAAGCGTGTGCAAATTATTTGAACTTTTATTACTTTTCAATGCCTATTCTCTTTGACCGAGGAATATAAATATGCTGGCTTAAACTTGGTTTGAGCTAGGCAGAGATTAAGTCGACGCCGGGCACTAAAAAGGTCTGGTTTACTATGAATTTCGCCAACATTTTATAACTTTATTACCTTAATCACTTCATTCCGGAATTATTGTTTTAAACAAACAACCATGAGTGAGATGGCAACAAACATGGGTACATTTATTTGCTACTACTGTGTAAAAGTTGAAAATATCCATATTTATGGATATCAATATCAATTTTCACACAACGAAGAATAATGCTGAACAACTGTCAGTTTTATAAGTGTATGTTACCTGTTACTTTTTCCCCGTCAAATTGCCAATATAATATTTGCAACCATGCATATATATTTTTTCAAGAATCTGACAAAGCAACGAAACGGAGTTCTTCCACAAATAGTACAAAAATACTTGAACAAAGATAATTTTAGCTCGTCATTGAAAGTTGGAAGCCTCTTGATAGTTTTGAGGATGCTGCACAGATGGCGATAGAAGTCCAATTGGAAATCTGCAAATGCAAACTTGACGTCTTGATCCATCGTTTATTTGGCTTCGTTGATGAACTTTTGCAGATGTTTTAATGATGATTACAGTACCCAAACAGACTAATCTCCTGCTAATTGGTAAAGGTAATGTGATATGATGTCAAAATTCTCTTCGAACGACTTTAATATTTTAAATTGGATAATGAAAATACGTTTAGGTAACAGTTTGGTAAACATAATTTTACACGTTTGTCGGCGTGCCAGTTATTATTTTCAGTGGTCATTTGGCTCTATTGTACCACTTGAAGCTAATTACTTTACTAATATATAATTATTAACTATTTTGTAGACAGAGCGTTTCAAATTTTTGGTAAGGAAAGAAAAGTAAATGATACAAAATTCGCACCAACATTATCCATAAAAAGAGCTACCTTTAAGTAAACCCGTGTATGTAAAATGATGGCTTTAATGAACTTATAGTACGTTAGTACATATGGCTTTTCAGCCAAGACCTGCGAAATTACTGACAATTTTTTATGGTACACAAAAATTGTGAGTACGATAGAAAACTGGAATGGAAACACTGGCAATGGAAAACGACAATATTATGAACATTAAAATATATGTATTCTCTACACTCATTGGTGCTATTTATTAGTAAATGTTATGCTAGCTATCCGTATCCATATCCAAATCCATGTTAACTGTGAACATGGATTTGGATATGGATACGGATATAACGGATTTTAACAAACCCGCAAATACCAAACTGAGTTTATAGATTTATGGAATAAACTGAAAATTTTGAGAACTTATAATCTTTTTCTCGATATAAGGACAAGTAATTACGAAGAAACTAAAAACAATAGCCATTTATTTTTCTATTCTGATCAATGGGCCTATGAAAAGGCAAACTTACGCAATTTTCTAGCTCAATGCAAGAATTATTTATCATTTCAAATTTTCACCTACAAATATCCTTCACATAGTTTTGTAAGTATTACAGTCCATTTTGAATTTCTTCTTGCTAGTTTAGTTTCTTCAGATACTTCATAAAAGTATCTGCTGAGTATATCAATTGAAGGCTTACTTTGTGAACATAATTTAGACACAAGTTAGTTATAAGTTATGACAAGTATCACTATGTTGCCATCCGGATCCGCAATGCAACAGAGAAGAAACAATGAATCAACAACACAAAATGAAAATATGAAAATTGGGGATTACACTTTACTTCGTCAAATTGGTTCCGGTTCCTTTGGCAAGGTGTATTTGGCGGTGGATGATAAAAACCAGGAAGTAGCTATAAAGCTGGAGAGCAACGATGTCACGTCAGCCCGACTGGTGAAAGAGAATCAATTGTATTTATTACTACTCGGTGGAATTGGAATTCCAAACGTGCATTGGTTTGGACACAAAGAAGATTACACGGTGCTTGTTATGGATGCCCTTGGACCCTCGCTTAATGATTTATTCCAGAGATGTTTCCGTCGATTTTCATTGAAGACTGTGTTGATGCTGGCTGATCAGCTTTTGATTCGATTGGAATTTTTACATTCTAGGTACTTTGTTCATAGAGATGTCAAACCTGCAAATTTTGTGATGGGAACAGGAAGTAATGATCATATTGTAAGTATAGTCAATAGCCAGGTAATGATAGTCAACGTAGTTGTAGTTCTAACAATGTGTATGTACCAGAAATTTCATGTAATTATTCTAGGTCTACATGATAGACTTTGGACTCTCGGATAGGTTTTGTGACTATACAATGAAGCATAGTCCAAATCGCTCTCGTTTTGGAATTGGAACTCCGCTATTTTCTTCTGCAAATACGCATTATAAAATGACACCAAGTCGCCGGGATGATTTAGAATCATTAGCATACATGTTTATTTTCTTTCTTAAGGGGTCCCTACCCTGGGAAGGACTGAAAGGACGAAGGGCTGTTGAAACATGGGGAATGATAGCAGATCAAAAATTGTCTGTTACCGCCGACCAGCTTTGTGAAGGTATTCCGGAAGAGTTTTCCATATTTTTGAAATACTGTCGAAAATTGCAGTATGAAGAAAAGCCTGACTATAACTCTGTTAGGGAAATGTTCAGGCTACTCGGACAAAGACTCAAGTATGACTATGATTGTGAATATGACTGGACCAAACCAAACCCCCAAGTGTCTTCCCAAACACCACCACCTTCTGTTTCCCATACTCCACCACCAACATCTAACGAGCAATGCCCAATTACATGTGCATTGAATAACCTGGCTTTAGACAATTAAGTAATATTATTGCACACTAATACTAACTCTTATAATGATTATCCTATTATTATGTTTTGGCAAGCAAATTTAAAGGTAAAATCCTTTTACTATGTACTATGTACACATTAGGGGCTAAACATTCTGATAAACTATGTATATGTATAATTTAATTATTATAATTTTAACAAAAAAACCAAAATGATCTCTGAGAAAATTAAAAAGTACTATTTAAACATTGCTCTAAATCATGTTGTCTGTACCTTAATTTTTTTTCTTTTCAACCTGTTGATCTTTTATCAATTTACAACAGTACAACCAGCTAATAAGTGGATAAAATGCATTTCAATTATGCGGAATAATAAGTTTTTGTTTAGAAGCGTTCATGGAAATTAAAGTATACATACTTTCAATTATATCCCAAGGAAAAGATTGGCTACTGTCGACCCTTTAATATTTTTTTCTGTTTCAAAAGCCACCAACAACATACCATTTAAAAAGTGTGCACGTTATGTTAAAACAGATCTCAAGGATTTTAAAATTTACTTAGTATTAATGGAAATAAAAAGCAGATTTTTTTAGAAATCGGTGAATTTTTATCGTTTTACATGAAATAACGCATCCGTTCACAGTATTACTTACTAAATGAAGTATAGTCTCTATATAGTAAAGGTTTGAAAGTGAAGATATGAGAATTTGTAAGGGTGAGCTCATGAATCTGTCGTCAGATGGGATATTTGAAGTTGTTGAGAAAATTGGAGTGCATTGACAGAACATTTCAACAGGAACGACCAACTGTAAAAACTTTTGCACCAACACACTCCCATCGTTATTCCATAGATGGGAACTTTATGAAAAACTGATGTAGTAGCAACGATAAAATAGCTCACCCGTTTCCCTACTCAAATAAAAGCACATTAAAGGATACATAAAGCGTGGGTATATGTGTATATATATCTGCATGTGTTTTCTCAAATATTTCTTCTTTTCTTATAAAATGTTTCATTTTCATAAAAAATGGCTTTTCTACTTAAAAATAAGTTCACTGGAGGGTCCCCATTTGTAATGTGTGTTCCCATTACTACAGTTTCATGTGTGTATAATGTCGAATGTCATAATGGATTTGAGTCTCTGGCTGATTCGTCGGATTGGGTCATATTTGGGGCAAACAGATAACCTCATAAATGGAATAAAACGGTCAATTTTATTACATATTATAATTAATAAATTACACGACATGGCATTACACAAACAGTTATGCACCATAAATCACTCCAGTTTTCAACACATTTCATACGAAACATCGTCGCAGAAATTTTCACATTAACGTTTAGCAATAATTGTATCTCTTTAATTGCTCATTGTATTATAACACGTAGTGTCGTGACATGTGATGTGTATTTTTTACAGCTGCAAAATAAAACATGTATCATACGCATCCAGGTTCTGATTATGTAAAATGGCTTGTCTTTGCGCCTTGTACCACCACACTTACAAATTCACGCAAATGCAGCTTTACTGAAGTTTCACCGACACATGAACAATCCATCATCATCATCTTGAAGAAAAATCAACTTTGTTATTTTATGTACTATTCAAGATGAGAAATATACTATTTCAGAATCCATTTTGATATGCATTAATCTCCACATTTTCAGTTTAAAAATCAAAGTCCATTGGAGCATTCACACATATTATATTTTTATAAACGTACATAATATTTCGAAACCAAGTAGAAAAAAAGAACTAACGGAAGGTTTTTCATTTCCAACTTAATATTTTAAAATTTACCAGCAACTTTGCCCTTTAAAATAGAAAAAAATATTAAAGTATCTTTAAATTTATACACTACTTCAAAAAATCTTCAGTATTTTCACTCTGATTTTAAAAACATTATTGTTATTATTGGTATGCCTAACTTATTTAATAACATGAAACCCATTTCGTCTCTCTCTCTTTGATTTTTTTTTTACTTTGTAAAAAAAGCAATGAAACGAAATAAATAATGCGCTCAAGTGACTCAACGCCAGAAGCCATGAATGATGCATTGAAGTTATTCTAGATTGTTGAATTTGTCTGTAAATTCTGGCAATTCCACTTGTCATCACTTGAAGAAAAAGGCTGTTGTCATTAGATTAGAGCGTGTAGTGCATTTTCCAGATAAATAACAATCTATATACAAACGGACGGATAGGATGAAACATGCTTCTTTCAAATAATTTATAGATATATATCGCTTGATGGTAATTTTGTGTTGTACGTGTTTGTATTTTTTTTACATCGTTGATGGTATAATGTAGGAAATAATGCGTGCAATATATACTACTTGGCCATTACAGTTGTTTTAGTACTCATTGATCTTTTTCGTAATTGTAAGTGCTATAATGCTTTCTGGTCGCTCAGTAATGGCACAAAATCTGGTTGCTGCTGTTCAATTTTCAAATGTATTTATGTGCATTGATTTTTATTTTTTACGCAATAAATATTTTCAGTTTCGTTGGTTTTTTTTTCTAAAATGCAGTTAGTTCTACCTTCAAAATTGCAATAAATAATTTTGAAACTACACGCAGTAGAGACTTGAAGCTACAGATTTTCATGTGTTTACAAATGGACACAATTTTAATGGTTTATTTTTATCCATTTACACAGTTTATTGCTGGTAGTGTTATAACATAAAACGACTTTGAATGGGAACTGAATTAGCAGCTATTATGAAAAGCAGTAGCGTAAAAAAATTTAGTACCTTGTCTGGTGGCTATTTTGTCAATATTTTACTCATATTAAAACAGAAACAATATTACATGCATACCTAGACGCTCATTTCATTTTATGAGACCATTACTTTGGAGCTTTAGCCAGCAATGTTCTAGTTTGTAATAAAATTTACAGTTGAGACTATAAAATTCGGTATTAAAATTATTATTATTATCCATTAGCATTTTTCATTGAAATGAGTAAAAATACGTATTACGTCGTGAGGGGCATGTAATGATTGGTAATGTAATTTTTTAATAAGAGATTAATAAGATTTTTTAATATTTTTAAAATTCCTGGGATACACTTTGAAAGATATATTAGGAGAATTACATGTGTAGCTAACCGCTTTCGGTGCAGAAGCAAAGATTTTTAGACATTTTATGACGATTTAAAAATATTTCGTTCTGCTGTAAAAATTAGAAATCAGTACAAAATCTCTGTTTGTTTTACACATTTTGTACGTTTACGAGAATTACCTTAAAATAGTTTCAGCCAAGTAACATCAAGCTAAGGTTACATTCTTACAGTACGCTTTATACCATAAAATCCTTAAAGAAATTCGACGTTTCTTCTTCGTTTGACTTATTTCCTAAATGATGGCCGGTAGGTAGCATAATCATGCATCCCTTTGTGTTACAGTGATCATAAACATAAAGTATTGGGAATGTGTCTCCAAACACTGTATCAAAGACACCCTTAATCATTCTCAAAGGTTAGTTTTCTTCAACCCATTTACACGCTCAATTTAGTTTTCGTGTACAGAGCAATTGGATTCACACGACGTTTTGAAAGCAATAGTGTACATTACGTAAATATATTTTTCAAAATGTGTAATTGAAACGAGAAGGAATGGAGCAAGAAAGCAACGCTGTCCTTGTTGAAATGATATGACCATTTGTTTCTTGTGTAATGTTGTGAATGCAACCTGAGCTGAAATGGAAATGCCCCTCTCTGCATACTATTATAATATCCTTTGGATTTCTCGATTCCCCATTTTCCGTCAAATGCCGTGAACTCATTTAGTTGAATAGATTTTTTTACTTTAAAACAGCATCGCGTTTTCTATAGCTTCTCACATCACTAAATGATGGAACATACTTTTGTGTAGTTTCTTTAGCACTACTACTAGTTGTTTAAACTGGCAACTATTTCCTTTTAATAGTTAAATTAAAAAGAATTGCAAAAGAGACTATAAGAATCATGAAGAAGCAAGGAAGCTAGAGTTAGACCCTTTCAGATTTTTGCGGAGCACTTGATTTGCGTCATTGATAGGTGTACCTCTTCTTCAAAAAATACTTACAGGAGGTATGATTTGATTATGTTTGTGTTAGGCATGTGTGTAACCTTTTTTCAATAAACAAGAAAGTAATGAACAAGTTTTAGCATGGTGTTTGTGTAGGCAGGAAAAGATTATCGAGAGGAACGATGGACAATGGTAAAATGAGACGTCTCACTGTTTTTGATGGTCGTTATGTTTACTTTGATGGATGTAATGTTCGCTAATGATGACAGATAAATGACGCTTTGACGTACTTTTCATAAATTGTTTAGCGAACTTTATTAATGGAGTGGGGTAATAGTGGTGGTGGTAGTAATAGTGTAATATAATCTTATGGAGTTTTTAAATATTATTCTTTGTGTATACAGAATAAAACGGTGAGTGGACGACGGTAACTCAAGAATGATCGGTCATGAAATGGAATGTTGTCGGGGAAAGATATGTGAGACATGAATAAACGTTTAACAACAGCAAGTGATGAGAACCACAAGGAAAATAGAGGAAAGAAGGAAAAAAATCAAATAACTATGTTTAAATAGGCAAACGAATGCTTTTAATCATGGATGCCTGTAGTTGACTCTACATACTGGTGTAATTTTTTGAATTTTTATATAATAATATTTTTGAAATGAGCTTATTGAAATATAAAATTAAAAAATTGTTAAATACTACTGTTGTTGCCCAAATTCATTTTACTATCAGTGCGTTCTTGTCAGTAATTAAAACTCGGCTTATTACGGATAGAGGTAGTATTTATCTGCTTGTTTGAACCCACCCTTTTCACGGCTAAAGTTTATTTTTGTTTCATTATGAGAACTGGGCACACGTTATATTTTTTTACTTTCTAAAGTTACATTCAACTGTGTTGTGAAGGGTCTCTCTCTATTTCTACACTCCCATCAACCACAAACACTCTGCCCATTTTATTTACTTGAGTGATATTGAGGGTTCACTCACTTGAGTTGAAATGAAAAGTTTTATAACAGCCAGCGCTCTAATTTTTCTGTCAGAAAAATGAAACGAAAATGTGCGTTGCAGTTTGAAGTAACGTAGTAGCAGCAGCGGAAGGGTGCTATATACTGCTTTGGTTGTTCCTGGTGGTGGTGTCATTGTAAGCTGTTATAATAATAATATGTGTAACGTGTGACGTTTCATAATATGTCCCCAAAAAATACAACAACGCAAGCATACAAACACTTTTTCATGTTATGCCTACAAAGATAATATTATAAGAAAATACATGATACTATATAGGTATTTGTATTTTTGTAGGTTTTTTTCTTTTCTTTATAGTTACGAGCCCATAAAACTTTTTCAAGTAACAGTTGGAGTGAAAAAAGTATCACAACATTGAGAAACTTGATGGGAAACTTGCTGTTGGGTCTCCTTTCCCCTTCAGCAGTCATCATCATATCACCACGACATGGTAAGCAAATCTTGAGGCTTGCGTTTTTAAGAGAAACATTCAAAAATCATGAATAGAAAATATATGTTTTGTTTTCCTTCCTTCTTCGTATTTATGTTTTTGTAAAATAAGATGATCGTTTTCTTGTAATGTTTTTCGTGGAGAGGTTCTGCTTTTGCGTTTCAACTATGGAATGTAAATAATATTGTACAACTTATGCGTATCAATTTCCTTAACATGCCAACGCCACCACCAAGCTAGTAGTCCTTTTCTACAATGTAGCTCGACCACGACTTGCTTGTAAAAAGGTAGCAAATAACACGCAAAACAGTTGCGATTAGAAAGTTAAAATACAATTACCAAAATATCACCTTTTACAAAAGACAGTGGTCTTTTTCGACTTAATGCATATATTATGCATATTGTTGGATTTTGAAATGTAACACAACTTGTAGAATTCTTGAGGAAACAAGAAGAGAAATGACCGGAAGTTACATTGAATTTGTTTTCCTAGCTATTTTCTAGAAACAGCTCTAATAGCAACCTAACATTCAACCATTACGAGTTAATGTTTTGTAAAATGTATCTTAGCTTTGCATGAGAAAAAAATTAGACTGCATGCAAATATCTTGTTAAAGTCAGTTTTGTCTCCTTGAATTGCGAATCTGTCTGTACGTTAAAGTCGTCACGTAGCATAACTATCTTCAAACATGTTAAAAGCCACTGGCTGCTATGTCATTCGTCGAAATTCACAATAAATCTATCCTGCAGCCAGTGTATGGAAGCGTTGCGAATAGATAAGCGGACAAGAAGCTATTCTGTAATTTATAAAATAAAAATACTGATTATTATGAGAGCTGGTTTGTTTCTAGAAAATTGGTTGAACATAAAATATAGATGTCTGCGCCACATGAAAATCATAATAATGTTATAATTTATGAGGTAAACAATGACCATGTTTACAGAAAGAGTCATTAGAAAGTAGAAGAACAACTCGTCCTGGTGGAGATACTTTTACGATCCAGCATCCTCAGCAGCAGCAGCGAAACAGCCTCCACAAAGTTGAAGCTGTGTCGAGCCCTTTCAATCTTTTTAGTTATTAACAAACTGCTGAAATGGTTGATTTTTGAGTAGTGGAGGCTGAAAGGAAACAACATGCCTATTATACGAACAAGTAAAAACAAGGATCTTGCAACAAATGTAATGTGCATTATCACTTGTAAATGTACTTCTTTGGTTCGACTTATACTGCATTTTGTGTACTTGTAACACATGTGGACCTCCTATGGATTTATTCAGCAAATAATGAACAGTCATAAGTGAAGTGTGTCGATAAACAATCACGAAATGAAAACTTCATAATACGCCAAAGAAAGAATAGACGAATGTAAACGACGAAATATACATATGTGTAGTTCTTCTAACCTTTTAACTACGTTGATATATACATATAGGTATGTATATACTTATGTGTGTTGCATACAATCTGAAATAAATTTGTACTAGTCCAGCGTAATGCGCAATAATGATTCAATCACATCAAAATGGCACACCGATTGGGCATCATTGGTAGATCGACCCATTATTAGATCACAGAGCACAAGTATCCCAAAAACGATCATGACCCTTTACAGTTCTGTTTAACGTTCATTATGCTTAATCGTCTCTCTGCTCTACCGGATTAAGTACTCAAAACAATTTTATGAGTTTCAGAAATAAAATATTTAAAAGTCGTGAATACTGCCATGTCTTATACATGCAAAATTAAACCTAGGCCTTATTCAGCTAAACTAACATTGTGGCTTAAATACATACATTTACTAACAAAGAGGCTAAACTATTAATGTAGAAATATGCTACCATATATTGTATGTTATGTATTTACTATGAAACTAAACTATGAACGCACGGGTGGGTATATTACCAATACTGAACTTGAATTCATGATGATCAAAGATCAACTTTAGTAATTTACTGGATGATATAAATTTACATGCATCAATCTGAACACCTAAACGCATCATTACTAACACATTTTCTACCAAAGTTTAATTGAATTTGTTTCAGTACATTGTAAATGATATTAACGACATAGTGCTTCTGCTACTATCTGGAATTAGTTCACGAAGTGAAAAAAGTTTTTTGAACAAAAAATTCTAATATACAAAATGTAATCCAAGCATTTTGAAAACAAGGTAAATTGAGCATTCGTCTTCGATAAGCATATGACAAGTTCAGTTTCTGTACATATACCATGATGTAAATTGAGTTATGCCTAAAATTAATACTTAATATTAATAATATTAATAATGTTTATATTCATGACTTTCAAAACTGTTACTACTGAAAATTATAAAACAGTTTTGGGTACTTGAGCAGACAACGAATTAAGCTGTGATCGATAAACAGGACTGCAAATGGTGGTGATCTTTTTATGGGATACGGCTCTTGTCAGTATGATCGAATAATGGGCTGGTCAAATATTGAGATTGTACCAGCACACACACGCTGTGTTTGATATTACCAGTGTAATTCTACTAATAAATCAGGCTTTTTATTGCTTTGACTTATTAAATCACTATATTCAGTCATAACAATATGCAATATAATTTGAATAACATGTAAAACGTATTTTTTTATTTGGTTAAGAACTAAAAAAGAGTATTTTAATGGATGAACTAATTGACCATATGTATCATTGATATTAAGGAGAAAAAAATTAAATGGAATAATATTAGATTCCACATGAATATCTCATATATCATCATTATACGTTATGAAATTCTACGTCATTTCACATAAAAGTAAACAATCTCTTGGAACTTTGAAACCATAAGGCTCATTTTTTCTTGAAAAATCTACACGGTACAAAAATACTTGTGAATCATTTATCTCACAAAAATAATTTCCGTATTCAAAGTGATGGCATACTAAATTGCACATATTTGAATGTACTGAATGAATACTGCATTGCTTGTCATTGTTCTTAGATTACTTGGAAATAATGCAGAATTCTTGGCATTTTTATGTCTAATTTTAAACTCATTTTCAACGCACATGGGTGCACTTCCCTCACTTAGCAGCGTGTGATTACGCTCTCGCGTCGTCGTTTGTACGGTGATCTTTCCTTCTTCTTTTCCGAGAAAAGGAAAAATCTTCAAAGATACATTATGTGACACAAGGTCTCTTCTCCCTGTGCCACAGCATGCTGTATTTTTTAAGATGTGATGTAAATGAGCAGAGTGGATGCACAATTTGCGTTCACGGAAGCACATCACAACACTGGATCAAAATGCAACTTCCGTTTTCGGTATTTTGAGTTCAGTTATGTATTCATCAACCAATTTGACAAGGACCGATAAAAGAGCACACAATAAGTGCATGGATGGATCAATCGGTATTATCAGTAATGAATGTAATAATAGTAGTAGTAATGTATGTAGAGAGAAAACTGAAAAATAAACATAGTGTCGAATTAAATTCACTCGTTTTTATTTGCGGATATAATGTAACTTGATACATAGTTTTCTTATTTTTTTTAACTTGTAGAAGTGAAAACGAAAAACAAAAAAAACTTAATATTAACTTTGAATATATATACATGCATTACTATTACGTATTCAAATGTACATCAACGTATCTACATAATGTTCTTAAACACTTTGGTACAGCTTGATTTTTTTTTCGAAAATGTGCTATAATAATAACTTATATAACTTTACATGCTCCATTTGTAACAAGTCGTAATAAATAAGTTACACAATAATAGTATATAGCATGATCACAAGTTTCTTACACAAATATTTATATCGTTGTGTGAAAGGCAACAGGATACAAATTAATCCGTTTTTTACTATCCTACTTGGCGTACAATTTACAGTCGTATAATATTTTATAATACATACATACATGCAAGCCAGCAAAAAAACTCTAGGATTAATGATTCAATAATTTTATTGGAAATGCGGATGCATGGAGAACAAAGTACAGTTTAATGTACAAACAAGCTAACATTTGCAGATTAAAATGGGAGGAAAGCTATGATAGGAAATGGTATTATATCAGTTTGAAGTTATTTATAAAATACTTGTTCATGCCACAACCGAGAAAAAAAGAATATTTTTAGATTTACATGCATTATATGTATATAAACACTATTTTCGTTACATGCACTTCTCAAGTTTAGTTGGCCATTGTAAACATATTAACAAAAAAGAAAGAACAAAGCAACTGGTGAAATAAACTGTGCAAACTTAATATTCAGAAACCACTCCATTAAAGTTGTACATACATAGGACTCTCATAAATTTATTATTTATTACCTATTTTTCAAAGAAAGACGACGTGGCTATGTGCAAATTGACTGTTGTGAATTTTTTAAATGAAGAAACAGTATGCTACCAACATGCAAAAATGCTTTACACACCTATCCATGTGGTGTGGATAAGAGACATAACAAGCATAAAAACAATATTACATAATATAATCAGAGAGAGAGAGAAAAAAAATCAATTAAAAAGTAAGCGACAACGCTGCTTCTTACATTTCATTTTAAATACATTTACGGAAACAATTTTCATCAAAATGTGTGTATGGGATCTAATGATTATCTCGAGTCGTATGAGTTAGGTACTGGAGGCGATCTATAAAAGTTCTGGTACATGTTGTAGTATGTATCCGCAGAGGTTCGGGGGTAAGGAGTGGTTCTATTATTGGCTTTAAAAGATGCATAGTTGGATGCATAGTAGAGAGGACCATAATGTGATACATCGGCACTATATGGTTGTCCTAAAGAAGTAATCCCATCCGGAACCACGGGAAGACCAGGACGTGCAGAGATTGAGGACGAGGCAGCGGCAGGAGAACCTGGAATTCCAGTGGGACAGCCTGGATGAAACATTGGCAGTCCTGATGATCCGCTTGTATTGGCAAACATTCTGGAAAACGTAGCGTCATGATCCATGTTAACGGCTTCTTCTGTAAAGATGCAAAAGTACAGAAAATTATAAACTAAGCAGTGATAAAATAAATTATTGATGAACACAAGGACACATTATGTAAGATTGTCGTTTAAAATTATTCGTAAATGTAAGCTTGTGTTTTACTGAACGTTGACATGTGAGAAATAATGCTACTGGTTATGATGATGATGAGCTACGCAACTACGTAACCTGACTGTACGCGAGCAGAAATGGAGTGAGTAATGAGACTCGGGCTGATCATTTATAATATTTTCTGAGGAGATAAAAAATTGGTACAAGTTGACATCATAAATCATACACGAGATAGTCAACGCAGGGTTGTATTCTGAGTCTCCAAAATGCTTCTCCTTGGGTCCCTTTAATTAGTGATTTATCCATGCTGTTATTTCAAAGCAGTATAAATATTTTATTTTTTTTCCAATTGTTGGAGACACATTCTTCCATCCAGCTACTAGACTGCCTGCATTCCATCAATTTAAAAAACGAATGGGTTAAACGAGCTAACAAAAATTGCCAGTGATACGGCATGTCATGGCCCATTAGTGCGACAAGTGACTTTATTTATTGCCTCACTGCACTCTAATTATGAGAAGGATGTCTCAGCCTATTTGAGACTCTTTTTAACATCTCAGAATTCTGCCACAAACTAAACAGCAAAGTACAAGACATGGAGTACATAATCTTCCATCACACTCAATGCAAATACTGTTACAAGCGACTGTGCTTAAAAAAGACACCTTTTTCCTCCAAGAGAAAAATTGTGAAGTTAAATCGGCTGAGCACTCGTTACAACACACACTATCCATCTTGTATTCTATTACACGTGGTAGGTAAATGTGTTATACTTAATATACTTTTTTTTACTTTGTCTGCTTAATTTGTTTACATGTATTGCTTTTTTTAAACTTTTGTATTATTTAATTTTACTTTATCGTGATTTCGATTGACTTGAGGCTAATGTTGGATGATTTTAATTTTTTCACAAGTAGAAAAATAAAAACGCTTCTTTTAGTGATTTCTTAATTTTTTCTCATCTTTTCTTCATTTGGATATACTACAGCAGTACAAGTTATTGTAAGTTGAATATACTTGCTATAATACTTTTTTTGTTGGCACGTTACGTTGGTGGGCTCTAACTAAAGAGCGTTTAATAACTGTCATTGTCCGAGAGAAAATATTGCTTGCATACGTAAACCTCCATCATCCATAAACACCCTTCTCTAGATACATACTGCACAGAGCTTACATATACACATTATTCCCCCATTTTTAGCAAGATATACTTATATACTGTTCCAGATAGATAGATAGATGAACAATATTATTTACAGTTTATTCTACAATCCTGTTGCATTACATTGCTCGGTTAAAAGTGGCAACGTGAGTTTTACAACGAAAGTAAAAAGAAACGAAAGTTTTTCTGTTTGGCTGACAATAAAGTAGAAACCAAGTGATGCATTGCATGAGGCCGATAGAAAAAAAGTACTTTTAAAACCTCCTACTATATTAAACACCAGACAGGCTGAGAGCGTTGTTGTGGTGTGAGACGTTCTTCTCTTCACATCTCTTCCTTTTCTTTATATAATACAACGAGAGAGTACTGGTTGGAAAAGGAAAATAGGTACATATTATTATAGCAAAGGCAAAAAAAGTTGGGTTAATGAAAAGAGAAAAAGAGAGGATCAACCCGAAGGAAAATGACTTTTACCTTATCTCCCTGTATCTTGTTTCAAAATATTTGCCACGGCATGATGGCCAATGCCAAACATTGAAAACACATGGGATCTTTGCGATCTTAAATTTTTTATTCGGTTTTCTCTCCATGTTTTAATACATTACATATAAACGTACTTTCTCATTACGTATTACCTCTGTATTATGCACCTTTTTTACAAGATTTGTAGCAAGTAGTAAGCTGTTTTTACACACATTTACTAGCGTGCACAGAATTCCTTGCTTGCGAGACTCTCTCTCTCTCTCTCTCGTATAAACATAAAACATGATCAATGTTTTTCTCTGCTCTGCCACAAAAAGACTAATGCTTTATAGATATTTACCTACTCAATACTTATTGCCTTTTTTCCTTCACAATTTTTCTCAATGAATTTCCAAGTTTTTCTTAGTTTATGGCAGTGCTGTTCAATTTATATTTTTGTATGTACATACAAGCATATTATACAGGAGTATGGAAATAATATAGAGAAAAACGAGAGAAAAAAGAATTCACTTATGTTGTTGGAGTGAGAAAAAAATCGTTGAACAAACAGTTAGTCCGCATATTGACAGGAAGGCAGGCTGTCAACAAAATTAATCGTTTTGCAAAGAAAAACATTTTGTGTTTTATTATTTCAGTCTCTCCATCAAACCAACCAGCAAAACAAGCCCATCTATTTAGCCTTTCTTTTTATACTACTACTACTACGAATACGATAAGGAAAATGTTTGCTAAACATGGACATTTTAAAGGGCATAAAAATAACTTTCCGCTCTTTCCCTTGGTCAGCTGAAGAAGATGTATATTATATGCTTCCGTTTTCATTAATGTTTTCACTAACACCAACAACTAACAAAACACCTGCGTTTCCGTCTTTCTCCCTACAAAATAGAACGGTAATGTTTCAACACAAGCATATTCTTGTATGATGCTATCTTTTAAATGTAAATTTTTGTTGCTATTTTATGGACAGTTAATAATCATCTTAACTGTTTCTTTTCCTAAAATAACATACAAATCTTGAAATTCGACACAAAAAGTAAATATGTTAGGTTTAAAAATGTGCAACAGTTTCTGGCTTTATTCATTGTAAATGACATGTGGAAAAAAAAGAATATATCATTCATTTGATTTTGATGTAATGTCTATACACATAGGTACGTTCCCTTTCAGATAAACAGAAAGAGAGAGAGAGGGAACATTTAAAAAAATAAAAATTTAATCTTCGTGTTTGTACCTATCACAAATACTCCAGAATATTTTATTCTAGCATGAAATGGAGACAAGAATAGGTAATCTAATTTGTCACTTCAGAAAAACATGCATGACGTAAGAATGTAATATTTGTGTATATTTAAGTTAAAATAAAATGTGGTTAATGAGAATTTCACGCTTTAAAACTGCACTAGCTAAACACATACTTGAATTAAGTACTTTGTATACGTTTGTGTGACAGGTTGTTTAGTATTTTGCGAACAGAAAATGACAAAATATATTTTTTCCAGTTTAATGTTGAAAAGGAAAAAAAATCTTTTACAAGCTTGAGTAAAAGAGTTCTTGGAACATATGAAAAAGGCATGGCGTTACTGTTAAAAAATATCTTGTTACCACTTAATTCTGTCAGTGTATAAATGTAACTTACCTATGCAGTTTTTTTATTCTAATTAAACGACCGTTATTGACTGTCAAACAAAATTACACGGATTCTCTTTTTACCTACATACCACACCCGTATATATGTACACTCCTACATGCTTATTTGTGCATTGAAATCGTTACCGGAAACCCAGCTTAAAATGCAGTCATTAACAGAGTATTATTCTAGTGTTGTAATACTTGTTTGGCGTTGTGGTGTTATGACTTGTGACTTTTTTGCGGATCAATAACATGTATACTAACACGAAGAAAAACACAAAACATTGGGTAACAGGGTACAAGAAGAAATATAATTTTCCCTTTATCTGATTAGCTATGTCATTACACGCCTGAGCTGCTGCAACCGATACACAAACAAGCTAAAAAAAATTATGAAAAGTGACATGAGGAGTGACAAGTCATACTGACATGTTGTGATGTGTTGCGTGTTGTGCCTTTTCTGAAGAGATTTTTTATAATAATCATTATTAGAAATAATTATAAGTATACTTCCATCGCTCTCCTCTCCATCTACCCATCTTGCTGTACATTCAAGATTACGGGGCGAAGTGATACCTGTCGTAAATCACAGAGTTCCATTTCAAACAAAGGAGAATGGGTTTGATAACGTGTGTTCTATGATTGTCTTTGTGTTGCATAATAATATTAATAATAAGCAAAGTTTTAACCATATCTTGAATATTGTCACGTGCATTCAAAAACGACAGAATAAGATGCCTCATTTTTTGAAAAATATGCACGTGTCAGGCAAAAACTACAAACTCATCAAAGACGAAATGGTAGAGTGAGGAGAGAACGAGCAGTCGTTCGTCGTAAGTTTTGGTTGGTAGTATTCATCTTCCCCCAACTTTTGCTTTGATATGTGGATGTCTGCTCTGTTCACCGTTTTTACGTGCACTGCTTTGTCCGCGACTGCTGTTGCTACTGCTCATGAACAGCAAGAAAATGGTAAAGTATTTCAGGTTGACTTAAGCTTGATCTTTCTAATCCGTTACTGTCGTTGTCTTATGTTTCACTTTTTTTGTGGGCGCATTTCACATAAATTCTAGATACTCGTCTCTGAATACCTCCTTCACTCTTCCTTGCCATGCCATAATATCACAGTACGTTGGTGTGGCAGGGCAAATCAAAACTTATTTCAATGTGTGAAGTGTCTAGATGGATGACATTTTTCCTCACGTGTGTGTGTACTTTTTTGCAGTTAATATACCTTGGCAAAACAGCCTCTAAAACCAAAATGGTTAATTAAAAGAGAATTGACAAGAGTGTCGATAAATTTCTGCATTTTATGAAAAAAACACCAAACTAATAAGACAGTAAGAAGAGTGCAATGCCATATTGCACTCGGCAAATTATTTCACACGTCTCTTTCTCTTCACATAATATCTAAAACAAGTCATTGTACGTTCGTATAAACACGTAGTGTACTCTGTGAAGTCAGTATTTTTTTGCTCGTTTCATTCATGTTTGTACAAGACATGAGCATCTCAAAAAAGACAAGCTTGGATCGATCGAATGTGTTAAAGCAGAAAGCAATGAAATGACAATGAAGATTTGCTAATCTTACATGATTAGAGCGGTTGTAGTGGAGTGACGTTAAACATCACAAAAAATACCTAATCCGCATTTCATGCAAGCATGTATATTTTTGTCATTATTATTAGCGTCTGACATGCATCAAATCAAGTTCTGCTGATCTTTGTACATAATGCTGCTAGTAAACCGTACTTCTTAAACTTTACAAAAAATTTTTTACCCATGTTCTCATCTGCTGTTGTGCGGACAAAAAATATTGAGATGCATTCATATTAGATTTTTTTATGCATGGCCTGTCACTTTTTCTCAAGTTATACACACTAAACGAAATCTGGCGCACCCGGTGGCTTTTACGCTGCCACCACCACTACCACCACCACCTCTTACATTATTCCTTCTTGTATCCTTTAAACAGAAAAAAATCTTATTTTTTCTGCTGATGATGCCACGAATGCCTCCATGATCATGCTTTTATTTTATTCCTACACTTGGCTCATCATCTTTTGCTATGCCTGCGTAGCAGCAGACTCTGCTCCTGCTCACTATGGCTGGTTCAACTCATAATGAGAACAGATAGGCTCATATGCAATCGATTTGTTACTACATTTATGCGTGTCAAATGCCAACTATAATTGGCACTCTTGAACAACATTCCACATAACTGCCTGGCAGAAGGCAGGCACAGCATTATTGGCGGTAGTGGTAACTAACTCAAGTCAGTCACTAAATTTGTTAGTTATGTGCCTAATCCTCGTCGTAATAACTAACACCCCTAAAAATTAATGCTCTCTGAATGCATTCATTTTTTATTCCTAATACAAAGTTTACCGCTGTATACATGCTTAAAATTCTACATATTATGAATGTTTGTGAAAAAATATATTTACTAGCACAATTGCAGCTTGAACTCTGTGATAAACTAAATGGTGGTGTTGTGTCATTGGTTTGGATGTAATATCGTATATAGGCAAGTATATATGTACATATGCTAGGTAGATATATTACTATTATAAACTTGCATTTTACTTTCCTGATTTTAGATTCTAGTGTGAAAGTGTAATCAATTTTAGTTGTGCATCACAAATTTTTATGGGATTTCCCGTTTGCTTGTTGATAACATTCTCATCATCATCATCTACTCAGGTCATCACTTGCTGTCACTCTCAACTTGATATGCTGTAATAATAATAGTGGTAGTAGTACCATTTGGATGTGATGTGCAATGAAACGTATTTTTGCATATCGACATAATCTGCATACACATACTTTGTGTTTACAATCAGTACATTATAATCTCATACTCATCACATCTCACTTCAGCTGCTAAATGAGGCATTCCATGACAATTTCACGCGCAACATTAGAAAGTTGCGGCTATGCCAATTTTCCGATTCCAACTGCTCAATATTATGCGCTTTACAGTATATTATTGTGACAGGGAATTCTACCGTTTCTCTCAGGTCTGTTTAGTAGCAGTCGTTACAAAAAAACCTCAAACGACCACACGACAAAGAAGCTTGACGAACATTGTAAGAAAAACCGAAGCTCGTTCCCTCCAGTTTTTTTTCATTTTCTTTATGTACATTGTTCGCTTCATGCTACTTGGTAAAGATTTCATACTCATTCAGTTACTACACGGAAGGTCGACAAGAGGATTCCTATTCCTACCAAGACGACACAACAAGCTACACAGTCATCAATGGAGGAAAGAAAGACACAATTAGATAGATCACTATTATTATATTGAAGCAAGTTTTAATGTTCTCCAAGTAGAATGTAGGTGTACGCATGACGCTCAATACAAGAAAATTCTTGTGCCGTCTCCTTTAGCTCCCATCTCATAACTTCCCATTCCAGAATTCCCAATTCTGACACTAATAACCTCCAGAAAAAATACTTAACGATCAGGCAGCCAACCATTGAGAGTCATCAATGTCTCGGTAATAAACTGTGCAATACACTACTTGCAGCAAGCTAGAAAACCCACACATATATGTAATTCAGTAGTAATGCACAAACATTGCAATAATGGGAAAGCTCATTGGAATTGTTAGTGTTGGTACTTGATGTGAGAAAGAGAACAACAGAGCAGATAAAGATATACGATCTATCGTACTACAAACAAAAAAGTTCAAGATTATCAGATTTTTAAGCAAGATGGGTGCGTAGGATCACAATGCTCGTATACAAACAATTTTCAAAATCACCAACATACAGTAGGGAACTTTTCTCTCAATAAATTAATACACCAAAAAATGACTTTTGAGATAAGGTATAGTGAAGAGAAAATTTGAAAATTGTCAAACACAACTATTTTTTATCCCCATTTTCAATATTTTTGCTGCTTTTTGTAATGAAAACAATGCGCAAAGTGAAATGATTGGTGTCATTACGAAATTTTACATAAAATATTTCACTTATTTCCCTCCCAAATTCCCCTGCAAAATTATTACTCCAAACTCCATGAATGAATTGCTTGAATCTAATCTGCAAAATGTAAACTCTGGTCGAAATTCTTTACTTTTATAATGAAATACAAAACTTTTTATAATATTATATGTACATTTTGGCATGTTGGGTTGGATTCGTAATGAAGCAAAGTATTTTCTCTTGACGATTTCAACAACGTTCACATATCTTTGTCATTAGGTAAAAAGTAGGAGAAAAAATCGTGCATGTAAAACAGATAATAATATTATGCATCGCTGCTATGAGGAGACTCATGAAAATCTGCTGTTGGTGACGCTAATGCCGATTCTGTCCAAAACATTGGATAGAATGGGGTAATTAGTGCCTGCACAGATTAACAAGATAAAATCCGATTTACAGCGACACGTATCACACAAGTCACAAGCTGAGTGTCATTGAAGAGTCACATAAGCGCTTGTAATTTGTGTGTGGTGCATGAAGTAGGAAGAAGGAGAAAAATACAGAAAAAGAAAATTGCCTCTTGTATGAGCGACACCAGTTCAAAATTACTTGCACCCTACTGGATTTGGATGAATTAACTTATACATTTTCAACATGTGGACTATCGTTTGACGAGAGTGCATTGCATTATTAACTTCAGGAAAAACGTACAACTGATGAACTTACAAAATGCGGCATTATTTTTAAAGTAAGGCATTTATGCATATTTTTCTTTGTGACGAGTTTCTTGAAAAAATTAAGCAACTCCTTGAAAATACAAAAATATTTGTTTTTATGCACAAATTCTCGATATATTAGAATGAATTTTCATTTGATGGATTCCAAAGGGTAAAAGTTCTTTAAAGACGTAATGTAATGTGTTGCATTATATCAGCATTTTATAAAGTACGTACACTACTGCAAAAACATTTTTGAATGCCATGCCAAACTTTTATCTGATTTACAAAAACTGATTGTCAAAAGATGAACAGAAATCGGAAGTAGTTAAAAATGAAAGTGAAACGAGTAAATATTATACTCGTACGTAGTTTTCCATACGTGCCAATACAAAGCTCATATTATGTTTCAAGGCATGAAAACTATGTATTATACATACATACTGTTTGGCTATGACGTTTTATCTTACCTTTGACATCTTTTGTGGAGGTCATTGACGAAACTCCGTACTCCTGCTCGGTTGCATGGTGACCAAACGAGGAAGAAGTAGCAGCTCGAGATGTGAGCCCACCTGAGGAGGACGATGATGAATGTTGTTGTTGGTGGTGAGATGATGACGACTGCTGCTGATGTATCTGTTGGCTGCTGTTGATTCTATTATTGCTATTGCTATTGTTATTATGACCACTTGTGCTGTTGCCCGAGGCTGTAATACTGTTCCCAGTGCTGGAGCTAACTCCATTAATGGTGTTTGAGGGAGATCCTGTTTGCTGCTTTGTAGAAGTTGAGGCTCGTGATTGGCTTGAGTTTGATGAAGAAGGTGCGTTATTACTGGTGTTAGCATTGGTGCTTGTACCTGTTGAAGCGCTTGTACTTCCGATGGTGGTGCTGGGTTGCTGATTGCCTTGTAAATTTGATGGGTTGTTTGATCCAGAATTTGACGTGGTTCCTGGTCCTGGAGTACTTGAATGACCCAAGGCCTCAGCAACAGTACTATATCATGGCACAGACAATGTAGAAGCAAAAACACTTTTTGTTGAACAAAAACTTACTTTTTTTAGTTGCGGAACTAAATTGTGTTATAATTACCAGTCGTCTGGATCGCAGTCACGAAATCCTTTAGCAAAGGGATTGCTAGCAATTTTTAATTGTGTAATCTGTAAATAAGCAGCCATAATCGGTTAATTAGCATTTCCATCCATATGTCAGCAAAAACTCACTATTAAGGTATGCTGAACATAAATATTCTTTATTTATTGCTTGATAAATGGGCAAAAAAGTTCAAAAAACTAATCCGAAACTGTTGTCAGTTAAGATTCAAGTAATTTGTTTGCATGCTGTTATTTTATACATCATTGTTTGCATTATTCGTGCATACATATTTTCCTTTTGTAAAGAACATGTAAGAAAAAGAGGAAAAAAACTCAGTGACTTACGCGGTGATTCTGATAAGCCGTCACCGCCGTGAACTTGGTCTCTGCAAAGATAAATGTTTTGAAGTTTTCGGTTTGCGATACGTCCTCATTCTTGGGATTCACATAAACAACGTGAAAACGGGGCTGATAGCGATGCATCGAATTAAGGATTATCTACAAAATTCCGCGTTCATTTACAAATAAGAATGTAATCGCAAATCAGGGTTTAAATTAACTGCTTGAGATTTGAAATGCTGTATTACATGGCCATTGTCATCAAGCTGGTTGTTTGTAAGTTTGAGCTTGTCAAATGAAATCACTTGCTTCATCCATTGTGCCCCCTTTGTTGGTGATTCTGGATGAACATGTATGCGAGGTGGTGAGTTGGGATCTGCTTTTCCAGCCACAACCCAATTTGAGCTATGACATTCCAAATAATTTTAAAATAAAAATGAAACATTCTTGTTTCGTTTTCTCACTAGCAGTTTTCCCTATTTTTAAACTATTATATAAATGATAAATTTCTTTTTACTATTTTATTCAAATGTTATCACCAAAATTGGAATATAAGCAATATGCATTAATACTCATTATTAAAATCACTTGCAACATTATTTTCAAAAAATATAAATACAGCAACTTTTATACCTACGTGAATTAAATTTCTCGCAATAATTTACGTGTCCAAAAGCACTTTTACTGACTTAAAAACTCATTTTCAGAGTATGACGAAATCAGTGCATAGTCAATTCAGTATTAAAGTTTAAATTTGAAAACTTTTAAAACACATGTCATGTGATACTTTTCATACATACTATTTCATTGACTGCTTATAATGATAGCTGGTGGTTCAACATACTATCCTGCAGCAACAATAATAATATAAAAAGAAACATCCTCCGACTATAGTAGGATTCAAAAATTCATAATGGTGAAAAGGCAGAAAGAGCATTTCTCTTTTGAACTGAGGGGAAGATTAAAAAAAGATTGAAGAGTAGAAGATGAATATCATGTCATCACCTCCAATGTTTGCTTTAGATACATCCTGTCTGACAGAAGACTCATCGCAGAACCTATCATAACGTCCTCATAATTCATGTCAAGAAACAAAGTTAGCAAAACGTAGTCACTCAAACGTCAGCTGGAAGTGCTTAGCGTAAAATAAATAGCCTAGCAGCAGCGCAGTAAAATTATGAGACACCATCAAACAAAACGCTACAAGGTTTAAAAAAATAATTCTCTTCTATTTTCCCAATTTGCACGTTAATGTATGGTCTGTTGGTTGACACGCTTAACTTTAAAAAGGAATAATATAGAAAGATGAATCATACATAACTCGCGATGATAATTTTCTCTTCACCCAGATGTAGAACCAACACTGCAGACATATAACAAGTGTTAAAAAACTAAAGTTACCTGTGAAATGCATAACGATATCGCTTATCATCAACCGGAATGAAGTCCATCATCAGCATATAATCAGCCATTGGATCCATACCATAAATGCGAACTTGGTAAGTTGGGAACATGCGCCTAAATATTTAATCAAGAAACAAAAGTTTCTGATGATGGAGTCACTAATTATGCCACAATTATTATTTAGTCGCATAAATTTTCATATTTATACATATAAGCGATAGGCGTAATTCAGACGCACCTTCCAGCTTTCGTAACGATCATCTCGGTGCCAAGCTCATTGAACTCATCCCATAATGCTTTCATTTCTAATGTCGCTGTCACATTGATAAGTTTTGAGTGCAAAGGAAGCTTTGACCCTTGACCTGGACTACTGGACTGCGACTGCTTTCCATTTTGGGCTGAGCTAACAGCCCCGTTGCTGCCGTGATGATGTTGCGAGTGGCTATGATCCATGGGGGATTTTGAAACAGATCTAGAACTGGTTATCACATTATTATTGGAAAGGATGCTCTCACTTGTCAGCGTAAAAGAAGCGCCGTTGTTGTTTGGGTTGTTCTCATTGCTTTTATTAAGGCCGCTTGCTGAGTACATATTGCTTTGCTGAGATGGATGAGATAAATGATGATTGTTGTGCTGATGATGATGCAAGTGGTTTGCATTTTGCATAGGTGAACCATCACCACGTTGTTGCGCGGAAGGAGAAGGTGTTGAATAATGTGCATTATGAGGTGATCGACTTTTCCCGGCTGTCAGAAGGCATGCTGTACGATTGATTACAATTTTATATTTTACTTTTACTTGCCTTATACCAAAACTGAACAGGTACGTAACTATACAGTACAACGTGAAGATGTACATTTAAATGAATATAAATTGCGCATCGTGGCTTATTGTGTATGAAAATTTTTTTTAAACATTAAATTGCCTACAAAGTGTTTAATGAGGCTGCAATCCATTGTGCATGGTTAGTTGCTAATTTTAATACAAAGTTAAACCTACCTTCCATTTCTCGCATGGGCGAAGAGTACGAAGGAGCCGATGACCATTCACAGCAGAAATCGGTATTTGGCCCTTGAACCAACGGACGATTTAAAGGGTCACCTTCCATCATTCCTATCGTCGATGAAATATTGGAGAATAACTGTGGATGGGAATAAAACGGTGTGGGATTGTTTGAGGGATGTGGAAATTGTAAATTGTGATGCTGTGCACCAAACGCAGAATGGAAATGAGAAGGAAATGGGGCCGGTGCTGGGGTGAAGTGAGACAGTTCCGTTTTTGGACTGTTTGGAGCACTATTGTACTCTTGAGAGGAAGCTGACGGTGATGACTGCGATGACTCTAACGGAGGAGATGAAGACAATGATGTGGTGTCAGAATTAAGTGATAATTCTGCTAAATCACATTTATTATTATTACTATGACCGTTATTATTATTATTATTGCTACCAATTTCATGAAAGAAAATATTTTGAGATTTTGATTCAGTTCCCAAATACACTTTAGAGTCCTCACTACTACTGCAAACTCCACTGCACTTTTGGTTCACTGCCTTATTTTCATTGTCAGAGTTTTTATCTACTTGACAATCAGTTTCTGCAGGCACTACGGCAGATGATGAAAGCCGCTTAAATGACATTTCAAAATTACTAAACTAGTAATAAGCAGCAATAAACTAATACAACATTAAAACTATTATGTTTCTTCTTCTGTTGTCTATCTACATTCATCTACTGCATAAAAACTCTTTATTATTTATGAGCGTATGTACGTAGTTTCATAATTAATTGTAAAAACTATAATCACCGTTCAATCACGAAAACACAAGCACTTTATTCACCTTGTTTAGAAAATACTTGCTAACTTGAAACGAAAAAGAAAAAGAAAAGAAAAATTCAGGACAACACAATACCAACTAATCAAACATTTTAAAAATATCGCTTCCAGATATCCTGTTATTTAATGCACTGTCCACAGAACACCCATCCATTCTAACTTGTTTCAACAAACTATTCGGTTGATTTAGAGAAATCACGTCGTTTATCCGAAAAGATTAACGAAAAAACCCGCACCAGCTAAATTAGATTTTACTCACTTGCAGAGAACATGGTTATTCATTCATTTACCCTGGATTACTGCTCATTTACTTTGTAGATGCATTCATCCTCACAAACAAAAATCCTGCTCGAAAC
Source organism: Sinhomidia bicolor (assembly GCA_027743785.1). Taxonomy (NCBI): domain Eukaryota; kingdom Metazoa; phylum Arthropoda; class Collembola; order Entomobryomorpha; family Entomobryidae; genus Sinhomidia; species Sinhomidia bicolor. The sequence goes on along the minus strand of JAHZMT010001962.1, from coordinate 11,880 downwards.
AATTGGATTAGGCCAGGCAAGTTTATGATGATCTTTGTTTCATTTTCAAAAGCAAGTTTACCATGCAGTCATACACACACAGAGAGATCATTTCCAAGCGCTTCTAGTGTTGCTGATGGTGGTGGTGGTGGAATACGCTTCAACGATAGAAAAGTGAGTAATCAAGGCCTCACCACCACACACGTTCACAAACGGAAGTTTACGAAACGATCACAAATGGGAGGTGGCTCTTGTCAAAAGAGCTATTCTATTGGATGCTCCTCTTTGTGGGTTTTACCTAATCTTTGTAGGGTCTGGTTTTCTTCTTTTCCTCTACCGTCACATAACTAGGAACAAAAAGCTTCTCTCCCCTATCATCCGTCAACGTTTTTGAATTGTAAAAAGCTGAAGTAAACTAGGGAACAATATTAATACGGTATTAATGTGCAGTCACACGGTACTATGTTCAAAAGGGCGTCAAATACACAAAAAAATATGATCATTCGTTGTGCATTATAAAGCAGCTTTAAAAAAAGTTTTCAAAAAATGCTCGTAAATATTTTCATTAATTGGTTAATGCGCATATAGTGGAGTTGAATCCGCAGTTTATTAAATGCAACCTAATAAAAGATATACATTTTATTACTCACTTAAATTGAGTTAAATTTAAATAGAAATCGTGTTCGGAATTTATTGTACATATTAATAATCCTTTCTTAATGTTTATTCAAGCTTTGTATTTTCCATCAAATTTCGAAATCATCACTTTCAAAAATCTCAGTAAAAATTAATTTGAAAACATTTAATGTACAATGAAATTTTATGAATGATAATTTGTGGTATGACACGACTAAAGTTTACAAATTGGTTTAGCCAGTTTTATTTAAATAATTAATACCTTTAGTTAGTTACATTAGTTCAAAAAAAATTTTTAATTAAACATTTGACGTCCGTGTCTTCTTGCTTTCTGACTTATAAATAAGTACTAACTAACCCACAAAGACTAATTATGATCCCTATTTTAAAAAACATCCACTTTATCAATGATGTTGTTGTGTATGTACTGTGCACAATGTGCCCTTGTATAAGCCCTTGTTTTCTAAATTTCAAACAAACTTGTGTACGCATCGGCATTACGCATTGAACAAAATCCAAATCCAAGCTGAATTGAAACAGCAAAACAAAGTGCATTACAAAGCTCATAAGAATGCTTGTGCACCACAAAGTATATTATTAACAGGAATCTCATAGTGCCCCTTGTATTTTGTCATCTCCTTGTACATGATATGCGGGAAAAGTAAATTCTCTGTTTTGAAATTGAACAGTAGTGTAGCAGCCAGATAGAGAAAAGGGAAAGAAAACGTACCTACAGGTACATACATAGCACATAGCTTGGCCAAAGATTTTGATGTAAGGATGCTCGTGTCATATGTTGAGATTTTGTGTGATTTAGTTTTTTTTGTGATTTCAAATTGCCAATCGTGTAGTTAGTTTAGTGTAGTGCAGCTAGTTGTTGTTACTGTGCAATTGTTAATTGTTAGTTTAGTACACTTACGATTAGTTGATAGCTTTTCTACAGGATTATTGGATAGACTAAAGTTGATTCATTTACTGTTTAAAAAAATTCTTCAGTCGTCAGTCAGTAGACTGACAATAGAGGAATTGTAATTAATTGCGTCAAAGGCATAGCAAATATCAATTATGGATTCCTCTTCTCAAAAAGCCGTTGAGGTTTTTAAGCGACCTGCTGAAGTTCCAAAGAAAAAGCGCAAAGTTTTATCGGAAGAAAAATTTGCGGAGGTACGTTATGTTTATTTGTTTTCAAACATTGGAATAAACATAAAAGCACTGGAAATGGGAGTGAGTCTGTATTTATGTATGTGTACGTTAATGTTTCATAAAATTTCTTAGGCACTGGAAAAAATTATTCAGCGTGAGTGTTTTCCAGATTTGGAGAAATTGAAGGCTCAGAATGCTTACTTAGACGCTGTCGCAAATAATGATGTTCAGATGATGCGAGAACTTACTGTCAAGTATGGAGTCGGACGAAATACTCCTTCGCTACGAAGAGATGGTAATGCTAATTATTTTAGTAGTGTTACAATTATGAATGTACGATATCCATGTGATGATTTTAAAATGAATATTTGACACTGAATTTTGCAGCTAATGAAACTCCGTCTACATTTGAAACGCCATCGAGTATCGTGTTGTCATCGTTAAATAAAGATAGAGATGAAGAAGGAGTTACACCAAGTGTAACTCCGAGTGTTCGCATGGATGATCCACAGCCGACAGCCTCAAAGAGTGATGATACAGAATCTGTGATATCAGGTGCGTCTGCACGTACTAGCAAAAGTAGCAAGGAGCCCGCTGACATGCCACTTAATGAATTTCTAAATACTTATACCAGTGAAGATGATCAGAGTTTTCAGGATATTGTTGAAGAAGGAATACGCAAACATAAAGTTAAAGTAAGATATAATAAGTTAAATATACTGTATTTTACAGAGAATTTAAATTTGTAAATTTGTTATAATTTATAGTAAAGCAAGCTTGTTAATGCATATTTTTATTTGAATGAATAGTATGCATGGCTGTATCAACAAGAGGATGTTCATAGGAATCTTATGATTGGAGCTATGGAACTCCCCTCAGCGACGGAGCAGCAGTCATTGGAGTATCAGAGACCATCTCAGGTTGGAACATGGACGTACAAAAATAAAAATGCAGTTATGTACATCCCAGATGGTAATTTAATTTAGTTCGTTAGCATCTCAAATGTTTTATGTAAACAATGTCAGGATTAAAATACATTGTTGAAATTTTTGCATGTAGGTGTTCCATATACTAGTGAAGAATTGGCAGATGCTGCGAGGAAAGCACCAGAAGTTTCTTTTAAACACACAAGATTTTCTCGAAAACTGTACAAATCGGACGACAAAACTCCTGATATTACGACGCCATCTTCGACGAAATCCCTTAACATAATTCGTGGATTGGCGGAAGGAAAGATAGGCGTGGACGGAAAAGAAGTTAGCACTGGTAATACTCCCAGTGTTAACGGCTTTAAATTAGTGAGAACACCCTCTCCTGATCCAGGTAAAGCTTAATTAAGATTATTATAGACTTTATTAAGACTAAACTTTCAATACTAGGCATTTCAAATTGTTCAATAATCAAATTCTGTAAATAGGTGTAGAAGAATCTCCATTTCTAACCTGGGGAGAAATAGAAGGAACACCATTTCGACTGGACGCTAGTGATACACCAGTTTCTGCTACGGTGGGCACTCCGTACAGAATGATGGATACCTCCAAAAGGGAACGTCTTGCGTTAGAGTTGGCTGAAAAAGTTAGCAAACGATATAGAGACAGAAAGCAAAAAACAATCGAAGTCGCAAAGTCGTACCTGACTAGGTATATAATGTTCAAAAATATATAATATAAAATAATTTTTAACAAGTACAAACAAATTAAATTAAATTTTTCAGTCCGTCTCCTCGTCCAAAAACATCTGTGGAAAGAATGAGTTCAATGTCTCCGGCAGCTCAGAGATTTGCGAAAACACTATTAAAGAAAACAGAACCAGGGACTCCGCGCACACCCCGATTATAATCGGTGTATTATTATGAAAACGATGACTATTTTTTACGAAAAACTTATGTTATTCCTATACAGTGAACGCTAATATTCTAATATACCAATACAACGCAGTATTGTAAAAGCAGATATTGCTAAATGTACTGAGTATTTATATTGTGAAAATTTATATTATTCTGGAAACGCTCGTTAAAATTTGCGCTAGAATTATATACCTATACTAGTATAATTTATGTCTGCTTGTTTTCATCGACTATTTGTAAGTACAGATTTTGAAATAAAAATTGAAGACTAAAACTGTATAGTTCTATAACGCAGAAATGATTCTAACAAAATAAAGGACACTTGGTCATGAAATTAAAAATTTATTTATTTTAAATCTATTCCAAGGAAGTAAAATTACCATAGCATGCAGCATAGCAATTGAAGGAAGGAAGGCAGTCTTGAGGAACTAGATCATTAAATAACTAGACCGGATAAAGCAGCAATAGTTACAGCAAAAACACAAAAGTCAACTTCGTTCATAAGTTTTTCTCCGGTCATTTCCTCGTAAAACCGTTACAACTTTTCAAATTAGTTAGAAACAGACCATAAATCAAATTCTGTTGTGTGTAGTATCATGCACAACATTTTAACTACTAACGGTATCTAACTGTCACCGTTGACTAGTATGAATAAATAACGAACTTAGCAAACCATTAGTGATTAGTTAAGTAATTGATTATTAAAAGCAAACATCGAAAATTCGAAAGCATTCTGGCGTTAGAGCATAAACACTATGAACGAACTACCTACTGACTGATTTCATATGTAAATCTGTAATGATCTACATAAATATTTTCTTCGCATGTTCGTATTGTATTTTTTCACCATCGGTCCTATCTCGACAGTGGAACAACTCGAATCTTTCTTTACATACCTGCCTGAAAACTTCCAAGTAGTACAAATGCTCTTTTTGTTCGTTTCGTAACAACCAGAGCAAAGCAGTAAGCTATACAAAGCTGTTCTGTTTGTTGTAATGAGAGAAAATAGAAAAAACGTACGCGTAACGAAACGGGCTATTTCTTTGATTGATTTGTCTTCGCAGCCAGCCGCCACAACAGCACCAAAATTTGCGTTTCTTTTATAAACAATTTGACTGGCCTGACCACTAACCACCACCAAACGAAAATTTATATACCTTCATTATACCTCGTTGGTTTCTCCGTTTTTTAGTTTAACTTATGGAATTGTATTAACAACTATCATCAAGAAGCTTTTGTTGTTGGATTTTTCTTCGCCTTCTAATTTTTACTGTGAGCGTAGCATTTGTTGTTATTTATATGGAACTTGTAAACATTTTTCTGGTGACTCAAGTTTTTATGAGCTAGCAACTTTATCAATTTTGTAAACGATTCCCTTGGTCTAATCTAGTTCAACATAAAACTGGTGTACGTGTCAGGTGGGCAAATATATACAATTGAAGTACACTTGAGAACAAATTTATCGCAAATTACAATTAATGCTGTTTAGACCAAGTTTGTAAAAATTGTTTAATTGATTCCTGACTTTTTAGAATTGTTGTCAGGATATTGGTGAATACATTGGACAGAATGGCCACATTAGTAACCTTACCGGACTGCGTTTCCGATGAAGAAGATACAAAAGATGTGGAGTTTGGAATGGGGACACTTCCCGGAGCAGACGGTGTGGAATGTATTAATGATATGAAGGTCTGCATGTACGATGAGTCGCACATAGTTGCAGGAGGTAAGTACCACGCCCATGTTGAGGAGTGTCGGAAGGTAAGAAGAAATGTTTTAACTTGTCATGCACTGCAATCATTTTTATAAACATTTTTATAAAGCGTCAACTTTGTCATAAATAACGTCAAAATGTGCGTTTGAAAGTGGTAGTCTTTTTATAGCTTCATATTACTATGAATGCTTCTGTATAACTTACAGCAATACCAAGGAGCGTCATTCAAGGAGAATGTTAAACTTTTATTTTGTCCTTACAACTTGACCCACCATATTCAGCCGAAGTACATGGATATGCATATAATGCTTTGTGATGGATACTACAAACACAACATGAATTTACAGGAGGACCCTTTGTGTAAGTTAATTCTGAGTTTTACATTCAAATTCATGGATGTGGGGCATTGAAATCTACACGATTGTACATTACTTCCTATGCCCTATTTAAAATTGTAGCAATGCAAGTAGTGTATGAGCGGTATAAAACTGTGAACATTCCCGCTAAGAAGGCAGACTCAGAAGATCCTGAACTTTTAGATGACCGGGATGAATGGGGAAACGACGACGACTACTTGCCGATTCAAGGTATAACCATTGAAGATCAAGACGGTATTGTGCAGACACCACAAACAAGGGGAGAATTCAGGGCAATTCAGGAGGCACTTGCTCTGAAACTGGCAAAGGAAGCAGTCAAAGATGTGCCTCTTCCAAGCAGAAAACTCGTCCATTCTTTAGGACTAGAAGATGACTTTCTAGTTGAACTTGAAGTCTTACTACCGAGTATTACACAGAACGAAAAAATGCGTAATGTGGCAAAGTACGCAAAGGAATCTGCTAAATTTGCAGAAACTTATAATGCACCATTCAAATTTCCTTCCAATGTCTAGATACTTCATTATATTGGACTACAATTTAATTAAAACCTATGTAATTGTTTAACTTTTGTAATATTATCTTTGTTGTGGAACAAATGTTACTACCTATGTGTGTATTTATATACACGATACTATTGTTATTACCTTCAGTTCATTAGTAATTAAATAATCGATTTGCTGATATTGTATATTATTCTGAGTTATGTAAAACAACGATATGTTTAAAGTAGCGTAGGATACATGTATAGGTAAGTATTTATGCTAAGTATCAAATTTAAATGTAAGAATAACGGTGATACCATAAAGCCTTATACCATAAAGCCTGAATAGTATTTATAGGTGCGCTACATTCGGTAATGCTGATTGTATTTTTCGGTTGGAATAAATAAAGTGAAAGTTGAAAAATACAACCACACTGTTCATCATTATGACGACTCAAAATTTTCAATTCGTTCTATTCCATAATTATGCATGCATAAACTTGTTTGTTGTATTAAAATTAGCGTACTAGCCGCAATATCAATTACCGTAAAAGGAAATTGACATGTAGGTTTTAGGTTTACATTATGCTAATCTTGATATTTGTCCTATTTTCCCGAGAAGTTGCTTGAACTGTAAGGAAATTATTTCTTGTCCTGAACATGAACAATACAAAATGCAGTCGTAAATATAAATTTATATTTCACACTTTATACGCAAGTTTTCAAGCAGCTTATATTTGCTCAGTTCGCTTTCACTGTTGCTGTAATCATTTAAAAAGTGAAACAAACAATTTTTTTATATTGTGTACTTTTATTGATTTTATTTGTGATAATCATTGTATCTTAAACAATTTAGGATTAAATTAAATTTATAAGAATATGCCTATCGTTTCCACCCCAATTTCTCCTAATAAGGGAGATGCTCCAGGAGACGCTTCTGCCGTCGACCCACGCCTTAAAAAGCATAGAAATTACGATGGAGAATCATTTAATGGTGAAATGCATGAAGGTAAGTACAATGCTCGTTGTTTCATGCATCTTTCATTTAATTGCTGAAGTATAACCAAGCTCTACAACTTTTTCTAGTTCTTGATTTTTTTTAATTATTAAAATTTCTATACAAATATTGTATAAACCAAGTTGCATTAATTATTATTCTTAATTTATTGCAGCTAAACTAGACACCAAAATTGACCATGAAAGTATGGATGTTAAACCCAGCATATGGACAATGGAACAGATCGAAGAATTTTTCATTACTCACGGCTACAAGGATGAAGTGGAATACGTAAAGAAAGCAGTAAGGAATCTAACCCCACATCTAATTTCACATTACTTTTTTATCCCAATTTTATTGAAATTATATTGCATCTAAATTGCACTTACGTATACATGAAATTATGGGGAGCATGCATAACTTTGCATCATAGGAATTGGACACTGAAAAGACCACTAAGCTGGGCAGTGAACACGTCACTCCAATAACCACCTTCTCTTTAAAAATGGGACTGCGCGTTCTTGAGTTAATTAAAATATTAAAGAAGCTATCAGAAGTTCCAGTCTCTGGAAATGGTGGCGGCGGCGGTGCTCCACCCAGTAGTTCATCATCTTGGACTGACTTTAATTCATCAAGGAATGACAATGCCAAATCAGACTGGACATCTGGTGGAGGAGGTGGAGGTTTTTCTAGTTTTAGATCAAGTGGTGGTGATGGGGGTGGTGACCGAAGCTTCTCAGGGTCAGGTGGAGGAGGTCGTGGACGTGGAGGTGGATCCGGTGGTGGAGGTGGACGTGCCTGTTTCAAATGCAACGAAACTGGTCATTTTGCACGTGAATGTTCCACTGGTGGTGGCGGTGGAGGTCGAGGTGGTGGTGGTAGTAGAGCTTGCTTTAAGTGTAATGAAGTTGGACATATTTCCAGGGATTGCCCCAACGGTGGAGGAGGAGGAGGTAAAATATAATGTGATTGTTGGGATTTTCTGAAAATAAATTTGCGTGTAGTAATTTTTATTTACCTATGGAATAATATTTATATTGCGCTCTGATTAGGTGGAGGGGGTGGTCGTTACAGCAGTAGAGCATCAACTGGTAGGGATTCTGACTTCCCATCGAGTTGGGGTGGTGGTGGAGGAGGAGGAGGTGGAAACAGCGATAGTTACGATCGTCCAGCAAAACGTCCAAGACAGTCAGATTCCTATGGTGGAAGTAGCTATGAAGCAGCTGCACCCGCAGCTCAAGAAGATTCATGGGAATAATTTTGAGTTAACGTAACCGTCACTTAATATAACTTCTTGATCATAAATTATGTGATTTGATCACTTGATTTCAATTAATCAACAACTATTTTGCTGTTAAGTTTTATTTGAAGTGAATATTTACTGTACATAATGAAAACTACGTCACTTCGCTGCTCAACTACTCATATCAATAGTGGTGAATATGTTTTTCTCTATAATATTGTAAAGTGATGTTGAACTTACTTTAGGACAGTATATACATGCTTTCCGTGCTAAACATGACAATGACTTAATTCAAACAATAAATAAATACTACAATACAACGGTAAAAATGTTCATTGGTTTTTTATTCCACTAAAAATTAATGTCGTTTTAGTACATATACATAGATAGAAAATGATATTCATTATGATAGGTAGCTAAAATGCAATTATATTATTTTCCTCACCCAAACTGTGGAAATATGCTTCCTCCATACACATACTGCACAACTGGCATGGGAACAGCAGCACTGTTCCTAGTAACACGAGGAGGGTAATAGTAGGAACTGTAAGGTGACAGAGGTGAACTGGTTACTGGAACTTGGTAACCCTGATAAGCAGGGTTGGCATACGGTCCCAATTGAGATGATATGTATGGATTAGCAATATTAGCATATTGAGCTGTCGGTAAAGGTTGATAAGCTTGAGCACTACCATAGGGATTTCCAGATGTGGTTGAAACAGTTTGCGGCGAATACCGTTGCTCGCCACTGCCATACTGAGACGAAGGGTAGTAATATGACGGTACAGTTGGTCTGTTTTGAACAGGCACCATAACACCAGGATAGATCAGATCCACAGGATTTGACTTGTACAGACCGTTTTCAAAATTTGGAGCAGAATAGATATCCTGTTGACTGTCATGTGCTCTGCCATGAGCTTTTTGTACGTGTTTCGTCGTTTCACTTGTTTTTTTAATATGCTTCGTTGAACTTTCTTCAGTATCCGTCTCTTCTGTTGCGGGAGTTTTATGATGTTGACTACTTTCTCCTTCATGGTCCTTTTTTGAATGATGCTGACTACTTTCTCCTTCATGGTCCTTTTTTGAATGATGTTGACTACTTTCTCCTTCATGGTCCTTTTTTGAATGATGTTGGAATCCTTCATTGTGATCTTGCTTTACTGAATGATGTTGGGTACTTTCTTTTTCGTGATCTTTTGTTGAATGATGCTGGACACCTTTCTTTTTATGTACCTTTTCTGAATGTTGTTGGGCACCTTCATCTTCAGCTTCGTCTCCAGTCTCTTCTACAGGGTCCTCTACAACTTCCTCTTCGGCCTCATCTACAACTTCGTCTTCAGCTTCCGTTTCAGAAATTGGTTGGACACTCTCTTCTAGCCTATTTTGTAGTGAATGCTGTTGCCCACTTTGTTTCTGACTTTCCTTGTGTGAATGCTGTTGGGTCTGGGCGTGATCCACAACAGATTCCTCTACAATAACTATAATTTTTTTATTTTTCTCTTCAGTCGGTTGAGCCAGTTCATTCGCAAGCGACAGAGTGTCCAGCAATTCCTTGGCCTCTTCAACGTCCTGTTGTATTGCTTCAACCGAAGTCTGATGTTGTTGATTCACTTTGTTCAGAAATGCAGCCCCAAGAAGAGCCTTCGTAGCTTCGTTGTTTTGTTCTAATGACTGCAACGATTCGATCCCATTTATAAGGTCAACAGTTGACATTTGTTGAGGTGAAGATGGATTCACAAATATAGTTTCTGCAGATTGAGGAAGTTGAAATTGAGTGGTTTGCGGTGCTACGAAGAACATTTGTGGATGTCCTGCTATTGGAAACATGGAAGGTGCCCCGAACTGATTATTACCCATGATGAAGCCCATAGGTTGCTGCCTATCCATTACTTAAATAAGAATTTCAAAAAATAATTAATTTTAGGGTTTTCACTAAACTTCTACCAAGAAATGTCCTGCTATAGTAGTATATCAACTTACCAAGAACTTGGTTGGCGGATTGATGTGTTTGACCCTGATTAAGGGAATTCATTGGGTTGAAGGCAATCACTGCTCTTCCGGAAGGATCTGTCTGATATGGACCAGAAGGTGCGGATTCTACTGTCGGGTATGGAAAACCATTAGGATACAATGATTGCACATACGAATAGTGTTGAACATTTTGGAGCTGTTGTACTGGATCCATCGCTCCATGATTGGGATCTTGATTCGCTCTGTAATACATTCCACTATAGTCCCCTCCGGGGTAGAAATCCGACCAATAGGACAAAAAATTCGGATGGCTTAATGCGTTTGATGAGTATCCATCTAAATTCAAAACATTATTTTATCATTTTATAATATTGTCAAAGTTCAAAATGCGTAGAGCACTGAATTATTCAAAAGTTGTATGTGTTATTACCTGATGAAATCCCAGTCGGAAACGATTGAGTTTCCATGCCATAATCATTGTCTGACAATCGTTCCGGAATCCACCGCCTATAATGTTAACAGTAAAATATTTATTTTAGAAATACATTATAAAAACAACTTTTTCAATTACGTCACACAGCAGGTTGGTGTAATGCCAATTTTAAATTTTAAAATCACTCACTTGTCTCTTGGGGCACTTTGAGAAATGCCCGACTGGAGCAAGAAAACTCCAGAAATTAAAGTTTGCAAACGTGTCATAATCAACTAAAATCACTTTAGTAATTCCTAGTAGATCAGAAACCACTATGCTCTATGAAAATTGAATAAAAAATTAAACACTAGCAGCAAACGCTTGAGCAATTAAAAGCTTAGTTTGCTAGAACAAACTTTAAAAAGGAACTGTTTACACCCTTGTCAGTTTGCAACTACTGTAAAATTACAAGAGCCAAAATAACCGTGCCATGAACATAACGCCTAATTGAATAGTCATCAAAAGTAATTTTAATGTGAAGAATTTCATTGGAATGCGAAAGGATTTGAGTCAGATGATAGCAATTTTATTATTCTGGCTGCTGACATTTGCACATTTTATTTATACTGCAAGACCAGAATTTCTACGAGCGACTGTGCTAAATTCAACCGAAGACCTATTAAGCATTATTTAAACAAATAATCGTCATAATATTTTGTGATTGATAATAAAAGTTGAGTACAAGTAAGATTGTCATTCATCGTCCGCTATTATACTACATATCGCGTTTCGTTAAAGCTATTTCAATAATTGTGCCAGACTTCCGGAAACTCTTTTGTGCCGCATGACCTTGGTATTTAACTTGCAGCTTGCAAGTACCACCGGAACCTGTGTATGTGCAGATATTTTTACTATTGTGATTGTCAATTTAAAAAATCCTCCCATCTTATTTAAATTTTGTATTTTTTATTTTGTAAGTATGCTTCAACTACTTTGTACGGAAAATGGTTTGTGTGGAGTAAATAAACCGAACATGTCGGAGTGTTCGTAAGTAGCGAAGACGTCAATAGATAAGCTCAAG
>JAHZMT010001961.1:0-12225 GCA_027743785.1 Sinhomidia bicolor | reverse complement strand
CAACTGATGCGTCAATTCCCTGATCATTATCATCTTCTTCCAGATAATTTACTCGAAAATAAAAAAAGTATTTGTCTGCACCAGAAAAAATTAATTTACTCTTTCATTCCACTTGAGTCTCTTTCTCCCTCTCCTCTCGACACTTGCTTTTGTCGTGTTTTAATGAATGCAATAAATTTTTGGAAACGGAAATTATACGAATCAGAGCAAACACTGCTTTCAGAATCGGGCAACAACAGAGACTAATTAAAGTCAAGACGACGAAAATTGAGTGAACGATGAACATGTTGTTGTTGTTGTTGATGAGGAGCAGGCTGCTGCTGCTGAGAGAAAGAGTGCAAAATGCACTAAAAGGTGGGTGTGATGTGGAAGCACTAATATAATACAATATTGTACATATTATTATGCCGTTTGTGTTAAATAGTACATTATATATTATACCACCTACATAAAAGCTACCACTACTACTCCACTTTACACTGACAAGGAGTCTGTCTTCTTGAAGTTGAGTTTTGCTAAAGAGAAAAGAATACAAAAAAGTTTGACTACTTCAACCAACCAAACTTTTGACTTCTTTTCAAAGATGTGATATTAAGAAGTACTTACTGCTAGTTAGGGTTGTGTTGTGTGTATGTGTGCCGGATGTCATAGTTGATTATTCGTTTGGAAAAAGGGAAAAAAAGAAACTTCTTTTCTTCTAGTGGCACACTTGGCAGTTCCACTTTATCATTTACCGCAAGGCCTTTGGCCTGAGAGCATTATGTTCCCGTAGCAGATTTTCGGCAGACAGACAATTTGTATGGCGCTTCCACTATTTTATATACATACATTACGTGCATATTGACTAATGTGACGCTATTTTTCTCTCGTTTCCATCATATTTTGTCATCGTCATGATATCATAGTAGAAGCATCATTAGCATGTGTATACATTCCAACGCCTTCAAAAAAATATTTCTTTTTTTTCAGACTGAGAACTAATGTCATATCTCAACGTCGACAGAATATCAACCAGCAATTTAAATATATGCTTATATGGGAAAATGACAGGGTCTGTTGACAATCATATGTAGTTGTGAGTGGTTTCAAGTGAGGATTTTTACGCTGTTGAAAACGGAAGCTTAATCTAAACTGCACATTTTATTTATAGAGCTGCATGAAATGTAGATATTTATTTTGGCTGCAGTTTTTCCCCCGTTGTATAATATTCATCATTTGTAGTAGTCTCATGTGCCAGCTAAAACCGGTGGTGGCCTTCGTTTTGAAGTAGATGTCATATTATCGAATATGTTTGCTGCTGCAAATGCAAGTTATCATTCCTTCACTTGTACAATGGCTGTCTACCATTTGTATAGATATTTCTATTTTCATCATACGTATAATTTATTTTTATCTTGCTAAACTACCAAATTTTTTTTTTCGTTTATTCAAATTTGACGAAATAAACAACTTTAATATTTGCAAATGGTTTGAAAGTTAGCAAAGTTTGGATTGGCAAATTAAGTATTATCATTGAATATAATCATTACAACAAGTAGTAATACAGCAGCGCATTAAAATTAAACATGCAAAACACGTAACGGTTGCAATAATAATAATAATTATTATTATTACTGTTGCAAGCTAGACACAGAGAAATTTATTAAACTGATAAAACGACAAAACTTTGCTGGTGGTCGAATGAACTGCTATGTAATGCTAGTTGATGCCATGCAAAATTTATTTATTTTATTTTACTAAATTCACATCGTCACATTACTATCATCACTCGTCATCATCAACATATCAGTTAAGAGTGTAAGCAAGCACACTGCTGCTACTGTTGCTACCATTTAGAATTGTGTGCACATTATCCAGAATAATAAATGAGCAGCATGTTGAAAATCATTATTTTATTATTGTGAAAGCACACTCACACACACACACACATCTATATTCATCATCAAAATTGACTCATGAATCATAAATGAAAATGAAAAGCAACATAATATACTATATATCGCATTACTATTAAATATTACTTTGTTTCTCCCTTTTATTTATACTTGGTTGATTGTACTACTGCACAAGATGGATGAAACAACACACAAGGCAACCCACACACATATTTGTAATGTTTGCTATTTCACTCATCATTAAGGTTAGAAAACTACCGTTTTTTCAAACTGTTCTGCCTGCCTGTTGGAGGGATAACAGGGTAGGGAATATATATATAAAGAAAGAAAGAATAAGAGTGCACAAAAGCGTAACGACAACTTTGCACAATAATAGCTAAACAAAAACACATGTGGTGCGCCAAGAAAGAAGTTCAAAGAAGACTACTTAACAAGATAAAGTGGAAAAGTAGACAAGAACGTTTGCTAACATTTGAGGGTTTCATAAGCCAAAATAAAATTTTTAAATTTTCTTTTCTTCTTCACCTTTTTTTTCCTCTTGCCGTTGCTCACTGCTACTCCACTGTAAATGTGCAATTTACATTGGCGAGTGTGTTTGCATTTGATAAATAATAGTGAAGCATACAATAATCAGTGGTAAAACAATCTTTTTCTATTATTCTCTGGATATCAATAATACTGATTGCAAAATAGCGGTACAATCCGTTGAGTTTGCTTTTAGTTACCTGCTAATAGCACTTGCTCAAACAACATCATCATCATCGTCATCGTGAGGATTGTCGTGGTCGTCGTCATTGAATAATTTATAAGCAGCAGCCTACTATTGTATGCCCACTCCTTGGAGCAGGACAAAACTACAAACAATTCTGAACCGGAGTTTTCAGAGAGCTACTACACAGAGCTATTGTTACTGCCGCACAAAAGAATATATATATGTACATGGTCGATTGATCAAGGTCGCTGCAATAATAAAAGCTACCTGTTTTCATGGCAGGTTGGTAGGTACCTCTTTGTACTAACATCCCAGGGACCAGAGAGAAAAAAAATTTAGTTTTTAAAAGAAAGTAACACACCCATCCACAACCAAACCGGATAAACTTGACAATAATATTTTTTTTGCTTTGTATTTATTAGTCTCACCCAACCAGTATGTAGTCTTTCATGACAACAGCAAATATGTACGTGTTTTCCTAGTTGGCCGGGTCTCTCTCTCTCTCTCTCTCTGGATGCGCGGACATTGAACAGCAATAAATACATACCTACCCAAATAATAATAATATTCATGTTTTATTAATGCTTCCACCATGTACACTTTTTTTATTAAAGCCCCAGATTTTTTTTAAAAGAAAAAAAAACTCAACTTGATATAATTTACCATCAACATAAGCAATGTTACTATATTAGATTAAGCATTTTACTTTAATATAATTTCCAATTTTTTTTCTCGAAAGAAAGTTGGTTATTCAGATTCCGTGTGTGGCACGGAACAGCAGCAGCAGCAGAAGCAGAGGCAGCAGTACACACGCCGTACTAGGTACTTTACTTTGTTTATTTACCATTACCAACCATGTGCCCAGGCTCTGGTTGCTTAAAAAGAAGAAGCAGTCGACCCTCACACTGTGTGACGTACAAAAAAACCGTTTGAGTTTCCAATTCTATTCGCCGATAAACTACTGCCGAATAATAATGTTATTATAAAAACAAGCGCATATTGGAACCAGACCACTCCACTGACTTGTTCCCTGGTTGCCTCTTTATTTATCTTGGAGCAGTTAGTAGTCGTAGTAGTTGTCGTTGTAGTGAGATATAGGCATGTCATTTTGCCCTGTGTAAATCTACATATCTTCTATATTGTATATATCTATCGAATGAATGGCAGGCAAGGGAAGAAGAGAAGAGGCTTTCGAACGAAGCCCTGCTTTTAAAAAAAATAAAATAAAAGTAACAAGAAAGGTTTAAACCTGTCTCTTCGTTGTCTGTTGCTATTGCCACTGTACAATATTACTTGTGAAAACTGCTTCTACTTCTACTACTACTACTACTGATACTAAACTACTGTTATTGCTGTACGGGGTAAAATAATCCACTTGAAATAAAAGTGAGAGATAGATTCACAAGAGCTCGCTCGCTCGCGCTCTCTCTCTCAGTCACTCTCTTCTCGGCTTTTAGAAAAATAATATAATATTCCTGAACAAAATGTGAGAAACGTGCTGAATGTGTGTTATTGTTCATCATTGTCGTTGTGAATACCATAGCGTCGTCACCACGCCACACACACCACCACCACCATCATCATCAAGCCAACAAACAGCAAAGCACACACACACACACAAAACAGTATCGTGGCAGGATGGCAGAAACGCGCTGTGTTTCTTTTCTCGGTGTGTGTAGTTTTTTTTAAATTAAAGGAGAGCAAGACTACTACTACTTCTACAACAGCCATTACCTCTCTCTGTCCAACTCATCTTATTTACTGTGAACAAGTAGAAACATAAAAAAAAGTATAAAAGAAAAGCATTGACTGCCGAAAATATAAAACTTAAATACGACAAACGTTCTACTCGCACACAAAAAAGCCTTTTTTCTTTCCTCTTCTTCGCTGTCGTCTTTTTTTCTCTCTCTCTATCACTCTAGCTTCCTCTCTCTCTCACGTTTCTCTCGTTGAAATCTATTTTATTATTATTATTTTATAGTCAAGGCTGTAAGTAGACGACTTTGTCTAGTCAAGTGGCATCATCATTCCACCTTCTTATTCTCATCGGTCTCCTTGTCCTTTTTATGTTGTTCTTCGATGGTGTGCGATGGTACATAAAAATAATTTGAGTGGATGGGGTTTCCATATTGGCTGAGGAGGCAGTCGCTTAAAAACTGTACTTTTTCTGGCAATACTTATTATTATTGAATTAGTAGTAGTACTAGTAGTACACACGCTACAAATAAAATAAGGAAGGCGCACTGCTTCCACACGGTAGTACATCATTATCAACATTATAATTATCAGAAGCATCAAAATCACCAACGGCAGAGCAAGTTGAGCTTGAGCATCATCGTCATCTTCATTCTCCTCCTCCTCGTCGTCGTCAATTCAGGAGAAAAGTACATCATTACCAAACCACATTCATACTAATTGCAACTAATTATCAGAGAGAAAAGAATGGACGAGAACAGGAGCAGATCTGTGTATACTGCCGCTGCTGTTGTAGTAGTAGTTGTTGTTGTTGCAAAAATGTAGAGAGCAAAATTCCTCTTCAGTTGGCGTTCCACACTGCCGAGAGACGCAGCATCAGCAGCACACAACCAACAACACAGCATTCAAATAAATAAACATAAAACATCATCATCACCACCACAACTACAACCGGCAGGCAGACAAGATGAGGCAAAAAACACGAAACTAATCGTAATAAATAATGAGAGTTTATTTTTAAAATTCCATTTTATCATCTTTTACCATCACCAAGCCCATTATCATTTCTTAACTTTATCGTCACCAGAAAAAGCAAAAGAGAAAAAAGAAAATATTTTTTTTCTGCTTTTTTCGTGCTAAATGTGCATCGAGTTGAGTCAAAGTCTTGTGTTTTATATGTGTTGTCGTTGTTGCTGTATGAGTGTGCTTTATATATAGATAGATAAATTCTTCTTCTTCGTGTTCCTCCTCAGTCTGTTCATCATCATCACCACAAAACCTCTGCGGTTTATTTTTTTCCTTTCTCTATCTAAGAAAAAGATATACATACATATATATTTTTTCACAGGTTGTAAACAAACAAATAAACAAAAAAACCATGTAAATGTTGTGTTGTTGTCAGTGTTGATTTAGCATGATGTAATGACGAGGTTATGCTGAGAAAGTGACCTTACTTACTTGTTCCTTGTTTTTTTTCTTATTGAGGGAGTATATAAAACAAACTAAATAAATTCTCCCACTCCCACAAATTGTCATAATTAAGATGACAGTGACAAAATGCGGTTACATTTTTTGAACAAAACTAGTACTGTTTCTTCAATTCCAAGATGACTTCACCATAAATATACATATGGGCTATTATACCAATGCTACTATGTTCATTTGGTAATGTGATAATGAAATAGAGCTTTATTAGCGGTGTGGAGGCGGTGCCGAGTGTGAAACTGAGAGCTGCTACTGCTATTGTGCTGCTGGAGTACATGTTTTTTTGGTGAAAATTTCTGGTAGTTGTTGTGCTATAATAGTAGTTGTAGTGACAGGTGGTGACTGGTGACACATGTGGTCGTAGTGAGATCAAAGGCACCGCCGCATACATTTCATCGTTTTTGCACGTGTGCGTTTTTATTGTACATTTTATACTCCCTGTGCTTTTCTGTTGTAGAAAAAGCAGAGCAGAAACCTTTTTTCTCTCTTTCCAATTCTCTCTCTCTCTCTCTCTCTCCATACATCTATTCAATTTTCTTGAGACACCCAGATGTTGAATTAAAATTAAGCATTTTTTTCTCATTTTACTCTCTCTCAAAAGCTCATCAAGTTGAAATAGTAATATATGTAGTTGTAGTAGTAATGCTATTTTCCGGTAACAGTAGCGCCAGTGTCATTGCTGCTGCTGCTACTACTAAACTATTGCCATTCCTTTAAGAAAAAAGATAGACTTAATGACGGACAACAACGGTAAGCGTGCTAATGATGATCATGTTGACAACGGTACGATGATGATGATGATACACACAAAAAGTTTTTTTCTTCCTTTTTTCATTCAGGCTAAATTTTCTTAATAAAGGTGCTTGATCAACATGACGACGACGACGACGATGATGATGATGAGGAAAGCATATCAAAATTGCTAAAAAGAGAACGAGAAAAGATTTCCGCCAAGTAAAACTATATAGGTATCTTACCAGCTACACTCATCTACATACACCCACTTGCGTTGCATTATGGATGACTTGATAAAAAAAGTAACTTGCCTACTTTCTCGTCGTCCTTCATCATCACCATCATCATCATCTTTAAACACTTCCTTTTTATATCTTTTTTTCCTTTTCATTATCTTTTCCCTTTCACTCTTCTCCTCCTTTTCTTCATTATCGTAATTCTCCCTTCTACTACCACTCTCCTCTCTTCAAACACAGCACAGCTAGAGTTCTTTGCATGAATTCATTAAAAGTGATGCAAAAAATGAAGTATAAAAATAAAAATTCCTGGGTTATTTAAAAAAGACGGGGCAAAAAAATGATGATGAAAAGATGAGATGAGGCACCGGAGGTTATATAGCATTTTCATCCTTTTACATTGCTTTGTACAATAATTTTTCGTATCATCATCTAAGTGCTCGTCGTCGTCGCCATCCCTGTTCAAAGGGTTAAGTAAAAATATTATTATTATTATTAATAATAATAATAAATAACAATACTCTTAAAAGAGTAAAAAACACACGTCTTTAACAACAAAAGAGAGGAACCGAGAAGATCATATCTAAATATAAATAAAGTAATTTGTCCTAGATTTTTATTGCATTTTCCGCTTTACGGAAGGGAATAAAAAAAGCAGTAAACCCTTTTTGGAATGGCAGTATAAGTAGCAGTATAGTGGTAGCAGCAGCAGCAAACAACAGCATGACTATGACCAAAAAATGTTGTTAATTCTACATGGTTATTTTTTAGTTACCATCAGTAGTCGCCGTCGTTTTCTCCTCTACATATCATGTGCAGAAAAAAACGGTATTTTGTTTTGTAGTTCACTCCGCCCTCTCAATTTACGCTTTCCTCTCTCGCTTTCTTTGACATGACATCACAGAAGCTGAAGCACAAGAAGACAATTTTTTTCTGTGTTGTCAGTTTATTGAGCAGCAGAAATAAAAAGAACAAAGTTGGATAACAAAATATATATACAAAAAAGCTGCTGCTAGTTGCAGCTTTGATAGTTTGAAGTGCGTGTGTGTTCTTTATTATTATAATTTAATACGACAACTTGATTTTGTTAAAAAGGATGACGATGAAATGACATGAACATTTTACGTGTAGAACAGTAGTGTGCTACTACTACTCGTAATAATATTTTTTAAAAGACAGAAATACAAAAAAAAGACTCACAGAAAATATAAAAAGACAAAAAACACACATATTATACAAAATCAAAAACAAGTACAAACATGTTTGTTGTAAATTTCTCTATACTATGTATTTAGTAATTAGATACGTGCAAACAAAATGCTTGTAGATGCATAGAGACTATATACCTATACGCAATTTGATAATATGATTAGTTTAGTAAAGTGTGTGTGGATGTGTGTGATGTTTTCACTGTGCAAATTATTTTGACTTTTTTCCATTGACGTCATCCATTTTACAGTGTGCGACAAGACAAGATGAAGAGTCAAAAGCATTAAGTGCTGTAAAATAAAGAACATTGTAGCAACCAGCGTGACTAAATAATGCGCTTTTCATTTAAACTTTGCCTTTATTTCTAAGGAAAAACTATTTTGTAAAGATTTTTTTTATATTGGTCATTTCTAATCTCTTTGTAAAACTTGTCGTGTCGCTTGAAAAAGTACACTCTATTTATATATATACATATCAGCGTCGTCAGTGCACATGGCTTTTTCATTCTCGCCATATGAAAGAAAACTATGAAGATAATGTTATTTTTATTTAATGAAGCGTCAATTACTACTACCAGGGAGGAAAATAGTAAAAGTACTGGTAAGATATCCGGATAAGAGGATGATGATGATGAGTCAACTCGAAAGAGGAAAGCAGAACAAGTGGTGATGATGTTTTCTCGTGACACAGAAATGTCGTTTTTAATTTTCGTCAAGCTCGATGCAATATATTTGCATAGATGATATAATAAGTACACATTCTGTGATTAAAAATAGCACGCACACAGGTGGCTTATGCGCCATTTCGTTACTGTGATAAAAAAAATAAGACGAGTGCTTTTGGATGGATCTGTTTTTAGAAAAGGATACAGCAGACAAACAAGTCATTATGCCAGTTACAGTGTAACAAATACAACGAAAGGGAGTTGAAAGGGGTTTAATAGTTTATTTTGGTTCTCGCGTTCTTGTTGCCATTTGCCACTACTGCCTTGCATTTTGAACGTGTGTTCGAGTGCGTCAACTGATCATCATCAAAAGAAGACGCACGTCGAGCAGCAGACACATTTTTTAAATTTGCAATCAAAAAGAGGCCACACGCACCTGTGGTGCCACTTGTTGCCAAGATGGCGATGATGTTTAAAAAGTTCGGTAATAAAGAAAACGCTCCTAATACTACCTCTACAGATAAAGATGGCGATGGTGACCACCGAGGGGGCTACAGGACACACTTGATATTTGCAGGAAAGAGAGATCCGGAAGGGGGCGGAGGTCACTCAAGTGTCAGCCAAAGTGGATCACACTACTTTCTAGGGGGTCAGAGTACCACGTCCTTCTCATCACATTCCTCCCATCCGTTTGGTCAAGCCCAACAGCTTCCTATTCGACCAACTAGTCAGGACAGAAGAAAAGGAAGTGGGAGACCACCAGGCTTGCCGCCTGATGATGACTTTTACAGACAATCCAATAAACAGGTTAGTCACTCCACCACTCTCACTCTCCACTCAGCTCTCTAATCATTTCCCCTTCACTCGCTTGCTCGCTCGCTGCTAATATGATCAAAACACGGGACAAGAATTTGGATAAAGCCAAAAGGAAATAGAAAATATTATTATTATTATTATTATTATTATACATTCTATCTAAATCCTTTGATTTTTCTCTGTATTCTTGGCTCTTTGCCCAAATTTCCTTTGCTCGTGTATGAGTAAATTAAAGTACAGAGTTTATCCAACTTTTGCTTGGCTCATGAAATATTCACCGAAAAAAACGACGTGGATGGATACAAGTCGTAAACGAGGGGAAAGGAAACAACGAATTTAAAAGTAATAATAATAAAAGCAGTCCTAATAATCCATTCATTATTAAACAAGGCATTTAAATAAAAAACGGAGTATTTGACAAGAACATGTCACGCCATTGCTAGAAATATCCTGTCATTCTATTTTTCATTAGTTGATATGATATTCGCTCTCACCAGATAGCAGCCTTCTTCTTCTTGAAAGCTTCTCAGAATACCAGAGTAAGCATCAAAGCAGCAGTAGCAGCAGCGGTGACAGCGGCATATTATAGTAAAGCTTACTCTTGATCAAAAAGAACGTTCAACTTTTTTTTACCATACATTATTTTCGTTGAAAATGACTCATGATGTACCTTACAACATTCTCATCACTCATAAATTTATCATATCCCAGTTTCCTCTTGAGTTTACACAGATGAAAGTTAACTTGTACATAGTATGTGTGCGCGCGCCTGTCCCTTTAATCAAAGCGATGAAAAACGAGCAGAGAATTAGCACACACTTTCAAATTATTTATCTTTGCCGGTTCACGTTAACCCGCCAGGAGGAAATTTATCACTGAATACTTTTTATTGTCATGTGTCTTTGTCAAAATTATCAAATCATATCCAGAATAGTTGAGATATCAATAACCCGCCAGGAAGGAGGAAATTTATCACTGAATACTTTTTATTGTCATGTGTCTTTGTCAAAATTATCAAATCATATCCAGAATAGTTGAGATATCAAATAGCTTTAAGGAGAACAAAATGTGTAAATGCCAGTGGAATTGTTAGTTAGCCATATTAGCGTAGTATTTACTGGGGTAAATTTAAGTACTCACCTTTGACATGCTCGTATACAATATACTGTGATTAGCATTCGACGATACTTTCCTTCCTTCAAATAGCTTTAAGGAGAACAAAATGTGTAAATGCCAGTGGAATTGTTAGTTAGCCATATTAGCGTAGTATTTACTGGGGTAAATTTAAGTACTCACCTTTGACATGCTCGTAAACAATATACTGTGATTAGCATTCGACGATACTTTCCTTCCTATCAGAACTAAAGTTGGCTTGGAGCAAGCAGGCAAGCAAGCTAGATATGCGCTATTACTCAAATTGCCAAGTGAAAACACTTTGAAAGTTTTAGAGAGTTCTCAGAAATTCTTGTGATACGACTGCAGCAGCAGTAAAGTAATCGTAATGATGATGATGATTGCATGGGGACTGGATGAAAAAAGGAAATCATATATACGTAACATGGAGATAGGCAGTGGTAAAGGAAAAAAAGCAAGCTTCCGGCTTTTTCAAATAAAAGATGAAAATTTATTGCAAAAGCAGACAAGTTATTCTGCTTGCCCTTTCCCCATTTCGAAATTATTATAATAACTTTCATTTGGACTTATATATTTTTTATACCAATACTCTTTCAAACGTACTTTTTCATTCGAGTGAAGTATGTGTATTGTATGCAGAGATAAAAACACGCATGAAAAATTTTAGACAAGAGAATAAGTAGGGAACAACTGACTTGTCCATGTAATAAAAGTATATTTAAAGTCAAATATTTTTGCAACCTTATCTCTTGTCATGAGTTTGACTACTGCTGCTGCTGCGCTGCTGCAACTACTTCAACCCACGGCAAAATCATAAATGGTCTCTTTATCTGCGTCCCTTTCTCTTTCTCTATCGTATCGTGTATGCCGTGTGTGCACAGGAATAGTGGAGCACACTGTAAATTTCAAGGATGGTGGCATGGCAGCATGCATGCATACATGCATGTATGGCTGTGATGTTGCTGATCAAACAAAAATGGAATCCTATTTTATTTCACTTTCTTGGAATCACCCATTACCCATCAATATCGTCCTCGTCATCATCATCAAAAGCCAGAAGCACTATTATTATTCCAACCCAAGCACCCAAATACTTGTACCCCACTCAAACATTAATTTTACCATGTTCCCTTTGCTTTTTAGCAACAATTGAATGATCACCGCAGCAGTGAGAAATCTGAAAAATTACATGGTTACAAGCAGGCAGAATCAAACAAGAGAATAGGCAAATATTAGAAGAGCAAGAATTGATTACTATTTTGTAACTCGACAGCACTGGAGAGCAAGCCAGGAAACCGAATGGAATTTTCACATTGGGAAAGAAAACGCTACTTTACCCTCTTTCCAATTTTGCACATTGTTTAGCAATGATAGTAGCAGTAATAATGATACTAAAATTAGATGGTGCGTTGTGCTGAAAGGTGGTGAGGAATTTGCTAGAGTATGCATACGGTGGATGGAGTTTATTTGGAATTATTAAAAAGATTCTGGCAATATTGATAGAATATAATATATAGTAGAACAGAATAGTAAAATTTTAAGGGCTACAATCTACAGGGTATGAGATACTTCTTTTACCCCCCGTGGTTGCAAACGTGAAAATAATATGTTTACATTGATATCCATAATAAGTTTACCAGCAGC
>JAHZMT010001960.1:0-13258 GCA_027743785.1 Sinhomidia bicolor | reverse complement strand
GTTCATAGTAATCAGAGTTGTCCACCTGGCAGCGTGGAAGCAATGGATACCGCATCTCAAATGAATATGGAGTCCCCGCACTCCAGTATTGGCAGCGTAGAGACACATTACCCTCATGGTGGTCCTGCGAGTGTGGAAGGAAGTTATCAAAACAGACAGCAATCTATGTATGATAGTTGTAGTGCTGGCAGCAATAAATATGCCATGCAACATTCTCCAATGGTTATGGTAAATCCACCAACTCCACAACAGCCGGGAAGCAATAGTAGTCAGCACAGTATGCATAGTATCAATCAACCCCCAACGCCACAACAACAAATGAATCATTATAATTCAGCTCCACCTACTCCTCAGAGTGCCATGAACATGCATCATCCCTCTCCTCCATCTCAACAACAACACAATAATATTGCTCATCATAATTCGTTGCCGCAACCTTCGCCACCCACTCCACAAAACTATCATCATCACCATTCCCCACCAACCCCACAGCCGGTAGTACCCGCACCTCATCAACTTCCGGTCCCAGTGCCACCAAAGTCGGTGACAGCAAAATCCCATCAGCAAGCTGTACCCATGTCTCCTGGATGTCATCGTAATAGTGCAAGTTCACCACAGAATTTATCTCATTATTGCCAACCACAGAGTCAGCAGGGACAACAATCAAATGCGCATTCTCAATTGTCACCTGGAACGAATGTGCATTCACCTATGAGCCCACTGCCACCTCACATGCAGCAACAAAGTCAGGTTGCTCCAGGGGCCAACTCACCTCAGAATCTGGCTCAATATCATTCACAGCAGCAGAAACATCATGGCAGTTTAAGTCAGCAGCAACAAATGATGTATCATCAGCAAATGATGAGTCAGCAGCAACGCCAACAACAACAACAGCAACAACAAAGAGCTCATCATACCCCAACTCCGGCACAGTCAGTAATACAGCAAAGAACTATGACTCCAGCCCCACCAATGTCTCCAGCACCTGCTGCACATGTCGGACATCATCATGCTAACAGTAAAAGATCAAAATAAATATCTAGCTAATTTTTCCATATCCTATTGTTAAATATCCAATTATATATTTTATTCTTGTGTCATTTTAGATGCTTCACATACCCAACAAATGGACTCTCGTATGAACATGAATTATGGTCATCATGGGCATATGACGCATCCAGTTCCGGCAAATTCTCCTTATCCTGCGGGATATCCACAGCAGTCACCAAGAGCAATGCAGCAGCAAATGCCTTCAAACTCGTCATCTTCCTCCTCAAGTAGACATCATGCTCATCATCAACAACAGCATTCTGTACACCAGCAGAATACAGCAACAACCAGCAATGGAACAGCAAGTCCAGGTGCAGCTGTAGCTGTAAACAAAATGACCAATAGTGCAAGTAATATTTCCAAGTTGCAACAGTTAACTCATGGTTTAGAGAGGTGTCAGTCAATTCCTCCTCAGTTGACTCCTCCACCATCTCAACATCATCAACAGAACTTGACTCCACCACCAAACATGAATCATATGGCGACAGGAGCCATGAGTCACACAGGGATGAACATGCACATGAACGTGCGCTCGTCCTCGACTTCATCCTCCTCTTCGTCAATAGCGCAGTCAATGTTTAAAAACCACATAAACTCGTACTATCACCAACAGCAGCAACATTCACAGATGAACCATACTTCAAACCATTCACCAGGGCAGCAACAAAATCATGCAATGGTTGTACCACCTCCACGTTGTGCGTCTGCTGCGCCCAGTACTATGAATACCTGCGGTAGTGGTGCAACGACAAATAGTCACAGTAACCACCACCATGCGGGTCATGGACATGCACACGGGAGTGGTATGATGAATGCGGCTGTTACTCAGCAGCAGCAACAACAACAACAACAACAGGCGCATCATCACAATACAGGTTCCTCCACGACTGGATCAAGCTCGTCTTCTAGTTCTACAAAATCAAAATCTTCCAAAAGCTCTGTGAACGCTGCTACTACTGCTGCACATGGCTTGTCAACTGGTTACGGTAGTAATTCAACATCTTCTTCCTCCTCAAAGAACGCCAACGCATCCAACTCTTCCAACGCTAATAACAACTCCTTACTTCCACCTGCCTCCCCAATGACTCCAAATTTGATGCATTATGGCCAGAATCCGTACTCCAGTCATGCTTCTTTCCAAAGCCAGTATGCTTCCTACTCGGCTGCTATGCAAATGCTTCATGGCCATGCTGCCGCCGTATCCGCAGTGCAGCAGGCCCATCATCATTCAGCCTCGAACTCAGGCTCGAACTCATCCAGTGGAAATCATCATAGTCATAATCATACACACCATGGACATCACAATCAACACCAGTCCAACTCTTCCCACCATCTTCACGGGCAGTACCATCAAGAGCACTCAAGGAACGCTGCTGGCGCGGCTGCTGCCCTTGCTACCGCTGCACATCACCATCCAGCAGCGCATCACAACTCAATGTATGGATCATACTATCATCATCACGTCATGTCCCAATTGAACCCCAGCATGAGAAGATAAATAAGAAAACTGTTAACTATGCTTTATACTATACAATGAAAATACGTAAACCTCCTACCTATATTATAAGAAAAAATAGTTTCACAGATCTGATTTAAGAAAATTGTTATCGAAAGTATTAAGAGTTGATCGTCAGTCATTATTATTATCATCAAAACAGCACATTAGGTACAATTATCATCATCATCGATTTTTCGTCTTCAGTTTGATGTAAATTTACGGTTGTGTTGGTATGCACTTGATAGTAAAATTTAAAGATATACGGCAAAAACGCATACCTATATACGTAAAAATGATTGCAAGAATGTATAATGTTGTAAATTGTACTTGTTAAAAAATGTCAAGAATATTGTGTATTTAAAAATTGTAAAATATTACAGGCTGTAAGCAGCATAAAAACTATACAAGATAATACTTAATGTTAAAGCATTATTTTACAATATATTATTTACTATAATTAGTGTACTCAAGATAGTTTTAAAAAACTAATATACCCCATCAGACAGCCATTTGGTTTTAGTTTGCAGGGGTTACAACTCATGGTGGAATATTTGTAAATAGGAACAAACAACCGTTAGGTGTATAAAAAGTAATAATAATAATTATTATTGTCATTATCAATATATTATGTATGTACCTTAAAAACACGAACAAGATGTAGGTTACTGTTGTCAATTTATTATTAATACATTGTTATTGTTCTTGATGAGCTTTCATTTACTTTCACTTTCATTATTATTATTATTATCTTATGATTAAATTACTACACAGAACAATTGACAATGTCTCTTCAAAGTTAAAACTTTAATAATGAATTTTGAATATACATATAGGTATTCAAATCTCGGCGTTTTTGTTATCGTTCATTGTTGCACTACTTTTTGTTGATTTTTAATTACCGATAAGTTGAAGGAATATAGAAGTAATAATACAAGGTCAGTTCAAGATGCATTTAATTTTTGTACATCTTAATAACATAAAGTAGCAAAAAACAAGGGAATAAAATAAAATAGAGTGCACACCACGCGCTCAGCAATACATTCAGTATAAATATTTATATCAGTGATCTTCTTCTCACAAACAATAATTAATTTACAGTTAATATGTATGTATCGTATCAATGATTCTAATAACTCGTTGTGTTGCTAAATCATTGGTGTATTCAGTGAGACGACAGTTATCGTTAAGTAATAATTTAATGGATCAAGCAAAAGTATTTATTTTAAATGGAAAAATGCTAAGCAAATACTGCAATTTTTATTATTCTCATGATATATTAATATTTCAAACCAATTTTCTCATTTTGTATTTCTACCCTGCCAATAAGTACGCCTACGCGCTTACAACAACTAATTCATTGTAATAAAGTATAGACATAGTCATCATGCAGCACATATTATTAACTAATTAAGTTGTAGAATGTTGATTGTAGTAATTTGAAAATTCAATTACTACAGTCCATCAGTCTATAATATCGTCACACTTACTGTACCCTGCTTCACATTATCATTATGCATTCATACTACTACTACTATTATTATTATTAATTAAATTGACATTAAACTATTATTGCCTTTGTTAATATATAACTGTAAAAATTGATAACGTAAAAACTATACAACAGAATTGTGTATTACTAGAGAAAGGTTAAGCTAACAACACTTTGTGTGTAATACTAACTTTAATTTTTACATGTATTTCCTGTGATTGATGATAATTATTATTAAAACGGCGAGCATAAGTGCATACAAACGTACATTATATTATGTAATAAAAAATAAGTAACTACTATAATATTGAAATTATGAGATGTTAAGAGTAAAGTGTAGTACAGATGCGGAAGCACCCATTCATCATGATGTTTAAAAACTGTATGAAAAAAATCGAATTAAAAAGAATCAACCAAAATAAAAATATATACGTACTTGAATTTACTAACTGCAGTTGTGAACTATTTTTATTAATTGGTCATGTCTTTTATTTAACAACCCAATGCATGCTTATCATCATCATTGTCATATACGTTTTAACCGTTTACACATATTTCAGATATTACTGTGGGTGGTCGATAAATGGCAGGTTTTGCTACTCCGATGGAATTGTGAAGCATAAAAAGAAAAGTACATAAGTGGAACACACACGTCTCACGTTTATATGCAACACGTCCTGTCAATTTAGATTTTTTTTTCATTTGTTCGTGTTAAACTTTTATAAAAATACGTAGCTGCCAATTTACTTGTCGCTTTTTGGTTTTCTCTTTTAGAATAAGAGCACAACTAGATGAACAGGAGGGTGACTATTGTTTTGTTACATTAGAATGAGATTTTTTATGATGCTGCAATCTTACAAATGCTGTACATAACGATTTTTCAAAATGATGACAGTCTGACTTTTTTCTGAAAATTTAGGTGCTGTTGAAGTGAAAATTATTTAACAAAAGTATAACAGACCAAGTACAATTTTCATCGTTTATCACATCAGCATGAACAGTAAAGGAAAACGAACAGACAAAAAAACGGTTAACGAGAACGTGCCCATTTTTGTTCTGGAATAGAAATACATAGTACATTTATTGACGATTATAGACTGATGATGATCGACGAAAAACTGAGGAAAATGGGAAGGAGAAGAAGATGCAAACAAGCAGGCAGGAAGAAGTGAGCACATAAATAAGGTTGAGTGCATTTTAATTGCAATGAGGTACACTGCTGATATGTGTTGAAAAATTCATAAAAATTGGAAGACAGCACTAAAAATGCTCTACTGAAGGGAATGGTATTTAACGAGTTGTAGCAGGAAACGAACGTTTACATTTTAAAGCGTGTTTTATTGTCCTTTCATGTAAATCTTATGAAATGCAAANAAAAATTCATAAAAATTGGAAGACAGCACTAAAAATGCTCTACTGAAGGGAATGGTATTTAACGAGTTGTAGCAGGAAACGAACGTTTACATTTTAAAGCGTGTTTTATTGTCCTTTCATGTAAATCTTATGAAATGCAAAAAGCGCTTGCAGAAGTACGTACTTTTGGTTTTAAATTGATTGCTGGAAGTACTTCTCAATTCACAAATTTTGGACTTTGGTGTATTTAGTTCCACGTTTTGAATTTTAGTTTTAAATTGTTTGTATTGACGGCTATTACCATATTCGTCATTCTCTGCTGCTGCTGTTAATAAATCACATCACTTGACATCACAGGATTTTTAAGGACATTTGGAATGTTGCAAATACAAAGAAAGGGGCAGTGAGAGACAGCATCTATGAAGAGTGAAAGTACTATGTAGGTATAGTACCTATTGCACATTCCATAAAGCTGGTCGTTGACGTTTTCATTTGTAAGCTTTTATCACAATAGTTGAATATTTCATGTTCTTCACTGGTTTTACGCATTACTGTTTAGAGTACCAGAGGGAAACAAAATAAAACGGAATGTATAAATGCCAATTTTTGTATAAATGATTATGTGATCGATTTAAAGAATGATTATTTGGAATGTTGCAAATACAAAGAAAGGGGCAGTGAGAGACAGCATCTATGAAGAGTGAAAGTACTATGTAGGTATAGTACATATTGCACACTCCATAAAGCTGGTCGTTGACGTTTTCATTTGTAAGCTTTTATCACAATAGTTGAATATTTCATGTTCTTCACATGTTTTACGCATTACTGTTTAGAGTACCAGAGGGAAACAAAATAAAACGGAATGTATAAATGCCAATTTTTGTATAAATGATTATGTGATCGATTTAAAGAATGATTTCTTTCAAGTTCAACGATTTGAGGAAAAATATGACTTAAATAAACTTACAAATGTGTACTATAAACGGTCATCTCCACTAAAAGAAAAAAAGCTGAAAAACAAATAATTCTAAAAATACCTTACGTTAAAGGTAACGTCAAATGTGTAAGATGCCTGTACGTAATGTGCGTAATTTGACGTAAACTGAAACACATTTGCGTCTAATGTTCTGCGTCCGAATCTTTCTTTGATTTCTTTAACTTGCAGCTTCGACCTAGGACCTGGAATAGTCTTCTAATTTAAACTAATGAAAAAGTTATAAAAATGTCATTATACTACTATTGTTTTTACTTTCACAAAGTCAAACTATCGAAGAATCTAACATTTTATTTAATCAGCTTTGTCCAAAATGCAATCACGCCCACTTTATTATACATTTTCATTTTACGCACACTCACTGTATCGACTTTATCATCAAGTAAGTATGTAGTAATAAGAACCAATGGTATATTATTGGGCATACAAACGCCATGCGTATTTTATGCGAGTAAGTGTTGTAAGTGCAATTACCATTGCATAAATTGCATTACATTACTTGCGTAAATGTGCAACTGTTTACAAAACGCATTTTATTCCCGACGAACACAAATAAAATAAACACATCTACAAAAAATGCATTGGACTGAAATGGAATTTGTGCGATTTCATGTAGTATGTAATTCCCAAACCTCAATAAGCAAGATCTTTATAAGAATGCTTCACAAACAGATAGTTGTACTACAATGGTAATATTATCATCATAGCACTGCAAACAGCGTCCAACTACAAAAATGCATTATTGTATTGTTAGCTGTATAATTGAATGAATCGTGAATGTTTTTACAACAAAAAAATAACTACCTAGTTGAAAATAGTTCCAGGGGGAAAGTTGTGAAAATGGTACTTTATGCTGTAGTGTGACTACCCACAATAAAAGCAAAGATTTTTTCCTTGTGGTTTCTCTTGAATGCTCTTATCCGTGCATTGCACTTGTAAGTTTTTTTTCGCTCGCTCTTGAGAAGATTCATTTGAAATGCATTGTGTTGTATTTTATCCCGTTTTCCATAATAACAATATCTTTTCTTTCCTCTCGCTCTCTCCCTCTAAAAGCGTACACAATAAATGAAAATCCAGTAAAGTGCGTTTGTACGTACATTGGAATTATTTTTATAGTACAATGCAATGGTACATGTGGTGGTAGGGTGTGCAAAACCAAGATAGAATTGTCATAAATCGAACAGCACGAGAACATAATGTTTACCCTGTATTGGAATATTATGTAAAGAAAAAGCGTATAAATGCGTTAAAATGTATTAGGTAGTGAAAGATTTTACATTGCACATGTACTTCACGCTTGTTGCCTATTTTATCGATATATTGAAGTAAGATGACAGCAGACAATGTTGCTGTGATGAGCGAATAAGCTAAAATGGAAGAGTTTTGTTTGGGTCTCTCTGAGAAATTGTACAAGTTATATGAAAAGAGAAAATATATTTGGTGTCCAAAAAATCTTAACTATTGCTTCTAATACTATTTTTCTTAGCTTTTTCGTAAAATTGTTTGAAATAGTGTGGTTTGAGATATGAAACGTTTTGTTGAAGCTTGGTTGAAAAATAAGCGATTGTGATTTTAAAACGTCAAATGAACCAAGTGTGACGATAAAGAAAAATTGAATTTTATCCAAACTACCTACTTTTGTAAATGTAATTACTAAAATGGGCATAAATGGACGTAATCATATTGTGGTGTATGGTAATACAATGCCCGCTTTGCTGTATGAACAACATGGGTTGTTTGCCTGGATAATATCTACAATTTCAATAGCAATTATTAGGTGTCAGAGCTAGTCTAGAAATCAAGTGATCAGAACTTGAGTACAACAGTTACTTATAACTAGCTTCTTGAGTACATTACTTGAGTCACGTACAGACCATGCAGGCGACTGCTGCTTATAAACCAATAATTATGTCTACATGAACAATCTATGTAGCTTCATTAGACTTATTTCTACATATCGTCCATCATCTTCTAGTATACCACACATATATTATTTTGTTGGTTGTTTTTGTTTATTTCAATGTCACCTTATGAATGCTACTATCACTTGTCCACTTTTCATTTTTTGGCTAAGGTTAGTTTTTTTCCACTCCAAATCCTATTGTCAACAAGCGTAATACACATTCCATACCATCCCTCCAAAAGCACTCCACCAAAAACATACCCCTGAGCAGCTCCGCGTACACCTCTAGTAAGCGGTAACATAAATCCAGTTGTATCCATCCACACACTGCACCGTGAAAATCAGCTACATAGCTGTTCTTGCACCACTTCACTGATTTTCGCTTGTGGTGGATGGAAAAGAAGCTGTTGGGGAAAAAGAAGCTGGTACAACTAAACCAAAGCCAGTCCATTGGAAGCAGTGGTGCAGGCAAAGTCAAAAAGAGGGATGCTGCTGCTGGCACAAGCGTTTTTTGGTACGATCTCTCCGTCAAAGTAACCTTTGTCTTCTTTCTGGAAACGACGCACAGACACTTTGGTGCTCCCAAACAAAATGTTAAGAAAATGTGAAACCACAGCCAGCTGAAAATATCATATTTCTCCACTCTCCCTTTTCTTCAAAAGACTGTTTTTCTTTTCTTGGCATGCCCTCTTAAGCAAACAAATATCATTCTGATGACGATGATGATGCCATTCAGTTGTCGTTCGTCGTCATTGAAAAACTAACAACAAACAGTGAACATCACGAAAAAACCCAGTGTCAGCCAGTAGAAGAAAAGTAGTGGTGCATTTCTTCATGTTTGCTTTGGTGGTCATGTATTTTTGTGGTGGAGGTGGTGGTGCTTGAAAATGTTATTTTTGCTGTTATTATTATTATTGCCAGTGCAGCAGCATCACAGTACATACTACTAAAAGTAGAACTAAAGTATGGCGTATGAAATAAAATAACAGCGCGGTTTCTTCACTCGTTGCTTTCCCTAAACAAATCAGTTCGATATATTTTTATTGCTGTTTTGTGAGTGCCGTGCCGTCGTGAGTTATTTTGAACTTACAGTTAGTTCATGGTCTTAGTGCACCGTGTGTGACTGATCTTGACTAAGAAAAGATGAACTATGTGCAATAACCCAAAATAAACAGCAAGAAAGAACGTAAAAATATATTAAATCGAGAAAAAGAATAACTGCATAGCTTTGCTTTTTATTTATGTCACCAATTCTACAAAAGTCAGGAAGCTCCAAAAAACTGAATTGTTTCATTGCTATTTTTATTGGCAAATATACTCTGGGGTTTTCTCTTATAGTAAATATTTACTAAAGTTGACTGAACATTTTCATGATTTACTCAATTCTTCGGTTTGGAAGGTGAAGATTAAAATCATGTGTAGTGCTGATGACGATGACATACATTGCAGACAAATACCGGGGACAGAATATCAGATTACCAATACAGATATAAACAAAAACAGATATGGCGTGTCAACATTAAAAATGGTAAGCTTCTTCACAATTTTATACATTTACATAACATGCATATACTGATTAAGTAAATAGTAAATCAAAGCATTAAAACTCTTGGTTAATGGTTAAATCACAAAAGTTTGACCTTTCTCCGAATCGTTGTGCTGCATTTTCTAAATTACGAATGTCCATAAACTTTGTGTAACGTGTGTGGTGCAATCACATTGGAGGCACCTTGACCTGATAATAACTATATACTATTGTAAGAAAAACGATAGTCGTAGTAGCCGAGCCGATTCAAAAAAAGTAACTCTTAAACCGTCATCATCCGCATAGCACTCTTTTTGTTCCTCTCTTTTATCTAATTTCTTTTATGGAGATGAAAGTGTTGGATGGTGTATTATTATATGCGTGAAAATAATAAAAATTACGGGGAATTCTTTCGAGTGAAACAAATCTCATTACGAAAAGTCATCACCACCATTATCCATATCATGATGGCAATCAACATCTTCCAACCGCGACATGACACAATACACACTCCTACCAAACTAGGTATGTGTACTATATTGAAATCGAGACAGTAGACCACCCATATAGAAATGGAAGGAAAAGTACAAACCCAGAACAGTATAGCGTGACTTTTCTCTGATTTTAACCCAAAGCTGAAGAAAACATAAAGCTGGGTGTATAAAAGGGTGGTTTTCAATGGGGAAAGTTGAAAAGTGAAAACTTTTCTGTCTTGGTTTCGTTTCTTCTGTCGGCTTGTTCAAAGCTCAACGAACCGTGAGAATGGCCAAGAGAAAGGCGGAAAACGGAAAGAAGAGTACTAAAATGCAATGCCATACATATATACCTAGCCATACAATGTAATTTTATACATACATTCATCTTCAACTCTGGGGGAAAAATGAATCTTGTGTATTCGTCTAGGCATTTTCTAACGATATCATGGAAAAGTTCTACAAATCGTCTTTTGTTAGTTTGTCTTACATCCTAAATATCATAAATGTCTACTACATTTAAAAGGCTACTCCAGAGATGCAGCTGCTGATGATAACGACGAGGAAAGGGAATGTAATCGGAAATTTCAATTGATTCATTCATCCACAGATTCACTTTTTTTATTGAATAGGAAAACCCTAGTATTTTTGCTTCTGATGAAAAACAACCTTTAAAAGAAAACTGCTTCAAAAAAGAAAAGAACCACCCTTTTAACCGCACAGTGCTATCGCATTTGCTTTTCTTGAACTTGCCTTGCACCACCCAAGCACATTTCTTCTTCCACCTTTTTTATACCAAGTCAACTCAACTTCATGCTGCTATGTGCAGCTTTCACCGGTAGACAGTTTTTTCCCATACGTAAGAAATATACAAAGAAAGCAAGACTGGGATAGATCCAAATCCCAAGTGACTCTAGGAATCAAGATAACAGTCAAGTCAGGTAGACACTTTGAGAGTCTCTGGATAAATACAGTTTATATGAGCTCACTTTATTCCGCTTGATCTCCCACTGCTCCTTACTTACAAGACACTTTTTTTAACACCACCACCATCATCCTGACGCTTTATCCACCACTTGTATCTTCACTAAAAAGCGAAATGATTTTTTCCTTCTGTGTGTAGAAACACCTTTTCCAAACCCTGCCTGACGTTTATCTAAAAAGCAACTTTCCCCTCAACGTAGTAATTCAAATAAAAAATGAAGATCCAAGTCAAGTATGTACATGAACAAAAAAATTATAGTTTTGCTAGCGTTGTTCGCTTTTTTACTCTTGAAAACTTGTTGATTCACTCTCGTTTTTCATACTGTTATTTTTCCCCTTTCTATATCTCTCTTTCTCTCGGTAAGTTTGTCTTGCCTCTCAGCAGGAGGAAGTTGGAGAAAAGTAGAAAACAAGATGGGATGGAAAGATGATGTTTCTTTAATAGATGCTTCAATGAACACCATCACCACCACCACCAGAAAGACAAAGTTGGGATGATGAAAAATAGATTATTGTGATAAAGATGATGCTGGGTGGAAAAACAGCTTTGTTCAATAAAAAAAATTTATATACTGGAAAAACTTGCATTTCCGAAAGTCTTTTAAAAGAAAGATTGCTGTACTATTTTTTTCTGATAAAATTTATTTTATTCTTTTATACTTTACACCAATAATCCATTCATTTTTAAACTCAATTTTTCAAATTCCGCCCACATTCTAACAAAAATTACTTAATGTTATGCACGTTTTTCTTTTTCAAACAAGGAATTATTCTCATTTTCCGAGTCCCATCAACAAAAATAAAATCCGTTTTTTACTTGACGTACTAGAGTTGTATATATTATATAGCTTCTTTTTAATATGTTTACTTTGTGATTTACTACTGACAAAACGCCCCTTGCTCATTCTCTGCTCTTGAGTTGTAGGAGTTAGTCAAGTTGAAAAAAGAGAGGAAAAGAAAAAATACGTAGAAAAAGAGTCAACTTTGCTCGCATCATTTTGCTATCCTGAGCATGGCTCTTGTCATTCATTACAGTATACAAGTATATCAGTATACATTGCAAAGGATCCCTCTTGTTTAAGACGTAGAGAATACAATAAAGTGAGAATGTTGTTAAGTAGTAATGAATGGCTAATAAAAAACAGTACTTTAGAAGAGTTGATCATGTTGATGGGACACCCTTTACTTTAACTGTATTATTATTATTGTTACCTATTCATGCTTCTCCCTACTGGTATCAATGTTTGAAGTTTAGAAAAAATGTACAAACTCAAGGTTTTTCCAGTTGCCCCAAACAAATGGAATATAAAGGCCTTTTTGAGCATTGTCTTGTCATGAGAAAAAAAGGCTTGTGGTCACAAAACAGGAAATGAGAATTTTAACTGTCTCTTTAAAAATCCTGGAAAATGTACATATTTTAC
Organism: Sinhomidia bicolor; assembly: GCA_027743785.1. Lineage (NCBI taxonomy): Eukaryota > Metazoa > Arthropoda > Collembola > Entomobryomorpha > Entomobryidae > Sinhomidia > Sinhomidia bicolor. Next base: position 568 of record JAHZMT010001960.1, on the reverse strand, counting down.
ATTATTTGGAGATATTTCCAAGAAACTACGATTTAATATATTTGTAAACTGTTGTTTTCACAGTTTAGTTTAAAGAAAAATGTGTTATTTATGAACAGACTAAAGTCATTAGAACAAAAGGTTGCACTTTTTCCGGTTCTCTTGCTCTTCTGGTATTTTTGTGTAAAATATGTGGGATGCACAAAAAGAAACGAAAAGGAAGTGTGTTTTGTTTGTGGAGGTGCTGAAAGAGACAATGGAATTTTGACTATGCTCAAGTAGGATGGAAAAAGGAGGAAAATTCATCCCAATCTATCAACGCGGTGAATCCATCATTACCTCCTTTTCCAAACTACGTTGGATTACATGCATACATTACTCATTCAGCTAGTTAGTCATTTCAAAATCTACGAATTAACTATTGTTTATTCAACCAGGAACTTCCACCACAATCGTTTTCCTCGCCTTACATACATAAGTTTATCTGATCTTTTAAAGATTCAAAAGACATTGTAGGCATTTAAAAAAATTATTAAATAGAATTTTACACCGCCGATATAACAAAAATTTTGCAGATTTACTTTTATGC
>JAHZMT010001959.1:0-30296 GCA_027743785.1 Sinhomidia bicolor | reverse complement strand
ATCCAGGAAAGTATACCAACTATAACTTTAAACGTTCTTACGTCGTGTCTCCGTTGTTGGAGGAGGAGTTCCCCCGGGTGCTGCAGTAGAAAAGGCCCGTACTACATTGCTCTTTTGGCCATTTACTAAAATTTTCACAATACATATGTATATTTTTTCAGTAATCAGGCCAGTTGTGACAAAAATCGAAAAATCAAATTATTATTCAAGCCACTTTGACAATCTAAAGTACAAAACACATAAAGACCAACGTACCCAAAAGGTTGGTAAATCGTCGGACCATTGATAACGCCATCGTGTCTACTACAAATGGAACGCCTGCACTTTCAGAGAGTAATTTTTAATTCACACTTATTCTTCTTATATTAGTATAGTATTCAATACACTCAATGCACTTTGAAACACTTTGACTACACTGAATTAAATTAGCTTAAATATCTTATGCAGTTAGTATAGTATAAGCACCAATTTAGAGATACATCTTTGAATGTTCGAAAATGTTACCACATTTTGTCTGTGGACTGCGGATATCACCAAAACAAACAAGTAGAACAGATTTGCACATCTGTTCTTGTATTCACCGCATACCATTGTATGGATAAATTTTTAATATTGTTGTTGTAAGCACCGCGCTACATACACTCTGTATTTGGGCATTGGGCTTCTTAGAGAATGTGTACATGATGTGATGAACATGACGAGATGACGAGATGAGGATAACATTTTATGCTCAGCTGCCATGCATGCTAGTTGTCATCTTTTGGAATTTCTTTCCTCCAGAGAATAAATGCGTATTTAGTTCATTTTAAATTTTTATAATTTTTACAGTAAGTAATGCTGATAAAATATAAGCATTACAATGTAAGCATTTCATTGTGAGGGAACTGAGGGAAGGTGAGAAAATATAAATAAAGATTATTTTGCTTCATAAAAATAGGTTTTAACTTTTGCTATTCTCACAGTGCCCCGTCACTATTCATTTTTTTATTCATATGTAAAAAAATGAAGTAAAAATAAATCATATTAACGAACGTGTCCTTCGTGACTTATCATGAAAATGCAATAGCGCAGTAATTGATAATTGATAAATTAATTGAGGACTGATCTGCTTCAACATTGCAAAGTTCTAATAAGAAAGAATAATTACAAACAAACACAGTAATAGCGCATCAGCAATAAGCTGTGAATAATGGGAAGGTGAAAGATAAAAAATGATTCTTTTTATGCATAGTACATTGTATGTTATGTAAATAGATGTATACTGTATACATCTATTGTTATGTATGACTATTGAGAGGCCATTATTAAAGTTTTGATTTCGCAATTAAAAATCTCATTGATTAAAACCAAACGTTAATTTTAGTAGCAGTTCATCTTTATTTATATGAATCATTAAAATATGACTAGAAAGTAAAAGCACGTCGAACTGCATGACATCATGATCATATTGATTGTATTGCTATTGCTACTCAATCGAATAGTTCCTACTCTATGCCTTTTCGAAAGGAAGAAGCCTATGTTACAGTGTGCTTTAACAAGATAAGGGTGCCGGTGTCGTATTGTCAGACCAAAATACATTATACTCTTTTGCTGAATTCACTTATAAAAGCCATGCCGTTTTTACTTTACTTATGCAAAAAGTTTCCTGGTCCTAGCACAGAATACATACATACAATTTTCATCGTGACTGTATAAGTAAAATTTTAAGCAAACAACAAAGATAATCATAATTTTTTATTTATTTAAATATGACACACATAGTATGACAATGACATAATAGGATACTGTTAAAAGAGTTACCGGTAATTTTGCCAAATAAAATGTAAAACAGTGATTCATAGCCGCTACTCATAAGGATGGAATTGAATTTCTAATTGGCATCATTAATTTTTTCGTCGGTATAAACGAAAACTTACAAATAAATTGTTAGTCATTCAAATAAATAGAACGCCTAAAGATAAGATAGGCTGATCGCATAATAATATAAAAAGTCCTTATCTTGTGAATGATGATAAGGCATGTGTTGTGACACCAAATAACGTTCCATTTTGCAGAAAAATCATGTAATATGCAAACACAAATCCTTGATGATTCTTGCAACCAATAATAATGACATCATTTTTTTTGTATTTTGCACTTATGACTTGGCTTATCTTGCTGACAAACCAGGTATAACAAATTATTAATAATAACACTGAATGAAATAATGTATATATTGCAGAGAAATATGAGAACACAACCTCAAAAGCATCCAGGTCATCAATAGATAAAGCTTGATGTGGAAGTTGATAACAACTTCATTTTTGCATTTTTAGGGCGTCATTGATGGTGGAGCCAAAAAGTGTTGCTTATTTTTCCTGAACTACAAGGCATCCATATTGGAAAATATTCCTGGATTAGATTTTAAGGAGTTTAAAAATTAAATTTACTTTAATAAATAAAAAAGTGTTCCTAGTTCTTAGTAAACTACAATTGTGTATATGTGAAATTCACAAAATATCTGGGGAAAGATGAGACAAACATACGTTTTCGTAGCTGTAGGACTGGCATTGGTTTCATGTAAGAGATTTCTACTTTTGGAATGAAATGCTAAAAAAAGTATTTTTTGATTATTTTAATATTCCAGAATAATAACAGACTATTTTCTTTCTTGTTTATAGTGTCTTTGTCATTTACAAATGGTCAATTTCAAGTGAGAAATACAGTACCGAATACGATTTCAGCATGCTATACGAATATCACTGCATTCAACAGGTTTACTCGACAGCCGATGCACATTAATAATTTGATAGCGATTATTAGAAAAATCGAAAAGAAAACGGATGGACAATGGGACGCTCGTAGAATTGCTAGAACTCTCGTTAACAGGTAATAAATATCCACAGTAGTAGTAAAAAAGCTAAATTGGCAAATCTTCATTTTTATACAAAATTCTTATAAATTAGGTACATGTTTGAGGGAATGGAGTTCAATAGAAATGCAAAGCCAGAATTTCAGTATGGTCAAAAATCGGAAGAATTAGCCAAGGAATCGATTATAAAAGACCTCATTCCAATTCCAGTAGAAGAAATCTTTCCAGATTACATTCTAGATAATGATGAAAAGGTATTTATGTTTTGATGATAATAATTATTATTATTATCTACTTGCATTTAATATTTTTGATTAGCAAAAACACTAAAATAAATCGTATAAATCTCTTCACTTTTCATTAGTGTGCACTGCACTGGATGCTCTCGCATTCCCTGAATGCCACGATGAGAGATGATGAGTCAACAACGCAAACACCATCTTATGGTTATAATAACAATAATAATAATAATAATAACCCTACCTACTCGAGTGGAAGTGGTGGGAACAATCCATTCAATAACAACAATGGGTTTCTCAACCCTACAAATGGAAATAATGGGAATTCTCAAATGGGCAATAATTGGCAATACCGGGGAAAGCGAGAAATTAGTGAAAGTGCTGAAAATGAAGAATTTAGTAAAAATTGGAATCTGAGTAATGAGACCAGTCCTCAAGAAAACGTTAATGCAGAGTATGATCAAAATAGTTCTGAGGAGGACAAGGATGATTATGATGCACAAACCGTAAACGACACATTGAGCTCCAATACTTCCGGCAACAAGGAAAGCGATGAAAGTGTTCCACTTGAAAACACTGATGTTGAGCACGTGCCTAATTCTTCAGGAAATACATCTAAATCTGCGAGACAAATTGCTGTCCAACAAACGGACTACAGACTAAGGACAAGACGGCCACTTGAAACAGGAGTAGTTTATACCAAATGGGGCAGCGTTGCTGCTGGAAGGCTTATTGCTGGTACTAAAATACTAACTAACCTATTGAAGTTAACTGACAGAGTCGTATATTATGCAGAAGCTTAAATTCAACAGCACATTATTTTATGTTTCGTTTGTAGGTATTGCTGCAGGATTGGAACCCGTGACAATGACAATAAATGGTAATAGGATTAATTATAGTCCAGAGTCCAGTTATGGAGGGGGTAACGGATATGGAGGTTCAGGATCGAGTAGTGGTAATTCATGGGGGTCTGGAGGTTGGAAGAGTTCTAATAGTGGGGGGCAGTTTCAATATTCTGGTCAACAGCAGCCTAATAATCAGCAGCCGTCTATTAGCGTTAGCACAGTACAGAACGATCAGAATAATTACGGTCAGTACAATCACGGAAGAAAAAAGAGACAAGTCATTCAAGTCCAAAACTTACAACCTATCGAAAGCTTATATGCGGTGACATTAGCAGGTACTTTATTCCAGATCAATTTCAATGTACTTTAAACAAAGTGCCTACAAATGTGAATGCTCAAAAATAACAAATTTTTAAATTTTTAGGGGATGCTGGCCAAGCAGCTATTAAAAATGCACCCTATGAAATGGGCAATGCTGAGGTTCCAAGTGGTCAGTTTAATGACAGTGTTTGTCCACGTGAATTCGTTTTGCGTGAGCACACCGATCCATCCAAAGATATTTACAAAGATGCCCATGCATGGACTTATATGACTGAAGCTGAGATCCGGGGTGGCTTAGATGGTACGAAATTGTGAATAATTTCAAGGGGAAATAGTGAAAGTATATATTTTGCTTACTCTGTTATTGTTACATGTATATTTACTCATTCTGAATTTATGCAGGAGTAATTATTGGTTCCCAAATTCGACAATGGGATCCCAGCTATACATTGCGTTTGAGTGACATTCTAAGTCAGTATTACTCTGAAAATGGTATTTCCGGCCAGCCACAATACAGATCATGCGATCGAAGCAGCCTTTTATCTCAGTCTGTGGATGGAAACAAACTGAAAGAGCAAACTCGATCATTTGCTTATTTATATAACAATAGATCCAGTTCGTATTCAGAAGAAGTCATTTCCACATCCGATTTATTTGAAAGAATTGTTTCTGAATCATACGAACGAATGTATCGAACTGCAAGTACGTGACAGAAACTATAACTGATAATTAATTTGATTGCCCATACAAAATATTGGGGTAATGTAATAATAATAATTTCGATTTGTAATGCCTGCAGCGTACCTTACTTCTATTGATCCGCCGTGTACACGAGCTAGTTCAGCTAACGCAGGCTCCGGTATAAATGACGACCAAAAGCTTGTCATTCCAAGGTTGAATGTTTATTCGGTTCTTGACTATACTGCAAACAATTTGGAATTTGAACAACAGAAAAGATTTTTGGGGTAAAATTCACTTGTGCATCCAGACATGATAATTAGCCACTTGTTAATTTGAAATGAATTGCTTATTAATGGTGATTTTAATGTGTTTGCAGTAACCTTGCATATGAGCTGAATGTCAGCCCAGAGGGCTCACGCCTTGGTGTAGTCGATGGTTCTAGTGGGGATATTCTCATCAGTCCAAACTGGACTGATGTTAGCTCTGCTCTTGCATGCAGAATTATAAGTTTATCTGATCGTATGTACAATCACTTTCTTGTAATTATTTTTTAATCGATCGTAAAGCTATTTCGACGTTGTACACCATTGAAGTTTACATTTTTGATTTAGGAAGAAATAATCAAGACTATTCAAAGGCTATGACTGGAATAAGGCGTGACTTGGAAAGAGTTAGAAGTGAAGAGTTGAGATACAACTACACCAGTCAAAACGGTATGATCATCTTATTGTTGGTACAAGGAAACAGAATGGATGAAAATCAGAGAAACGAAGTTATCAGAATCAGGGACGAAATAAATAGGGATGTTTACGGAGGTTCGTTTGCATTTTTACAAATGTCTAATAGATATGAATATATACTCAGCATACACACAATTCTCACTGAAAACATTTTAAAACCGTACTGCTTAAATAGATGTCACCGTCGTTGCCACATCCTCAAAATACTCTGAAGGTGATTTCAACGGTCTAACGTTTATCAAGTTACAGCAAGGAGCAAACTTTTCTGACCTTGCAGATGAGTTTGCACAGAGTCTTATCAAAAGTAAATAATTTTTCTTAAAGCACATGAACACTTTAGTAATGTTAGCAAAAACCTAACTGTAATTTTAAAAACAAAATGTAGATACACATGGGGCATTACGATACACGTACTGTAATTCGTTTCAATACAGTCAAGAAAATGAGCATAAAGAAGCTACCCACTTGTTCATAACCCCTGGTACTATTGAATACTTTAAGATTTCTCCAGAGTATTTCTTCAGTGCACGCTCCCTTATTCTTCGGGTATGTCCATGTTAACGCAAAATAGTTTTTCAAGTTTGGCATTATTTGAAGCCTTTAAAATAATTGCTAAAAATTTACCCCAACGTTTTACCAGTTTACAAGTGACAATGGAAAAGTAAAAGTTTGCATGTCTCGGAAAGTACGGTATCCCACTACTACCAATGAAGAATCCGCAAAAGTAACATGCAAAGAAACTTCCGGCAATTATGTGGTTCCTGGGACCAACGTTGTAGACTGTGGAATTTAGAGATGATGAATTACACAAACCATGTAGCAAGAACAAATTGGAAGGTTGCGAACCAATCTTCATTTCAATTACACCAACCTCGTACATCGATCCCGGCCAACTTGGATTGGACTGCTCAGGTAAGTGTCAATTTTTTATTTCATAATCTATATATAATATGCAAAAATCTGAGCTTTTAAGCTTATTTCTCGTATTCTTTTTTTGTAGTTGAAGGATGTCAGTCATCTAACCAAGTGAAAGTTACGTTTACACATTGGGACATGAGATGCAATGGGGCAATGAGAACACTGTTCTCTTCAACTGTAGCTTTATCATTTCAATTACACCAACCTCGTACATCGATCCCGGCCAACTTGGATTGGACTGCTCAGGTAAGTGTCAATTTTTTATTTTCTAATGTATATATAATATGCAAAAATCTGAGCTTTTAAGCTTATTTCTCGTATTCTTTTGTGTAGTTGAAGGATGTCAGTCATCTAACCAAGTAAAAGTTACGTTTACACATTGGGACATGAGATGCAATGGGGCAATGAGAACACTGTTCTCTTCAACTGTAGCTTTAATCACTGCGGCTATCGCCCTATTGAATTGGATAAAAACATAAAAGAAATGTTACCTTTGTTTTATGTAAATAGATAAATTTATGAAAATTTTTAGGTATTCATTTTCAAAGAAATATAAACGTTTTATTAAATTAAGATATTAAAATACCAAGTATTATCAAGCTGGTTTTTTTGTAATATTGGCTCGGACTAGATATATATTGAAAATTCTATTTTAAACTATTTATATAGATTATTTTAACAGTTGTGCATAATCAAGTCATATTTATCCACAACAAAAATGTGATCACATAAAAATTCATCGGGAGATGATAGCTAAACCGCTTAGCTCATATAGTCAAAACGTAAAAAGTACAAAACTTAATACATTTTTCTATCAGTAAAATCTTTAAATAATTCGAACTGTGTAAGTGTATAATTAAATGCGCACGTCTGAAGTAATTAGAAAAAAAGAAGACATACTACTACGATTTAAAAAATTGGAAAATTAAACTCCAAATTATCCATCATCCATAGGGTAGAGGGTATATATCGTTTGTGTTATAGTCGTTGGAATTGCCTCCAGTAGTAATAGCCTTACGTTTATTGCCACATTGCTGTGAAAGATAACAGTAAAAGTGAAATACACATTTAGAACATCTCGTTCATTAGATTAATACGTAGATTATAATTTTCATTCAGCATTTTTCTGAATGTAATACAACTGTGATCATATTTTTTTTGTTACCTCTTGCTTCTGCTGCCAAAGCTGCATGGCTTTCTTGTACTTTTGAAATTCATGGCACCATTCTGCGTACACTTTTTGAAACTCTGGGGCTTGAGTGGGAGCTGAGCATTTTTGAATATTGACGGTGACGTTGTAAGAGCAAAGTTGCAACGAGACATCACCATCTTCATATCGTAACTGCCATTTTCCCGCATCAGTCTCTGTTGTACTTAATATCACTAGGCCACGATCAGCGGCGAGGACGAATTTCTCGGAACTGCGGAAAAATAACGATAATATTTTCATTAGCACATTTTCTCATTAAGTGTCAATTTAGCTTGAAATATCAAACATACTTGTGTACTCGTAAAAGTTAACCAGAAATTTACCTAAACTTAACGACACGAGGTTCTGCATTATCAACTTGAGTAGGGGAAGGAAAATGATACCACACGTATGGTTGAGCAGAGATTACATTGGAGGAAACGTGACCCGGTACGTTTACTGCACACTGCAGATATAAGCTCTGGCCCCAATTTGCCTGAATTTCCTTTGTTGGAGAACACCGTCGGCAGTTGCAAATTGTATCGTTACCTCCTACACTCTGAAGAAGCCTGTAAAAAGAGGGCATGAAAAATTAATTTCAATTTCTAGTCAAAGATGAAAGGAAAAATTAATTGTAATTGTAAGTGATACACTTCAAGAAAGTGGAACTTATGAAAATGACGAAAGACAGCAAAAACACCTCCTCATTAATTAGATATAAATATGTACATTTAGTAGTAGCGCTATGTTTATTCACTCACCCGGAAGAGTATCGTTTGCACAGCCCGTTTTCAGTGTCCCATCCACAGTATGGATCGCGCACACAACGAACGCAGTTGTCATATCTTGCTCCACACGAGTCTGTAGGAATTTGGCGAACCCGGTAGTCGGATCCAACGTAGAGAGAACTGAACTAAAATTTTGAGATAATGAAACAAATTAGCGAAACTCATTCACCAACATAATAACACATTATTATCGTCATTGCAGATCTGAGCAAGAAATACCTCGGCGGATATCTCCATCGTACGAATTGGCTCGGGATATGTGCCTTCTAAAACGTCAATAAGTTCTGACCTCATTCGACCATCATGATCTCTCCATTGGACTATTTTGTAAATTTTTCCTTCGTCTAAAAACGATATAAAATATTTTAATTAGTTCCGTCAGTCATTGACATGTGCTTGTAACTTGCGTAGGGGTTTCTTGAGAACTTACTGCTGGCAACAAAGAGCGCAGTGTACACTCTTGATTTGCCTGGATTGCGTGGATTGGAAATGGAAATTTCTTCGGCGACAACTTTGGTGAAATGTGAGATCTTGCATGTAGAACAAGGGTTTACCGTATTCTTGCTGAACTGCCTCATCCATAATAGAATGGGAACGAATGAAGTTTATTACGTTGTCTGTAAAACAACCAAAATAATATTATAATAGCGATTCTCAAACAGATATGCATATGAAAAATAATGTTTTTGATAATGTTATTTTTTGCTTTTTTAATATAAAAAAAATGAATTACCAGGTAAGGCTTGTGTATCATTTACACATTCTCCTGGCCTGGGTTGAGGCACTTTGGAAGACAAAACAGGAAGCCAAGTTGAGCTAGATGTGGCTTGTTCCTTAAATTTTCCTTTGAAAACGCCTTCTATCGCGTCCAATGTAAAGGCACATACGGCAGATCCTCGAAAGCCAGATCCAACCGTAGAAAATACTGCGTAAACTCGAGAATCATCTCCGGGAACTTTATATACAGACTCTGCACCCCATAAACATAACCGGATAAATGCAATATTAGCTTATTTCCCCCAGCAAAATGCATTTCATGAGAAAGTTTTTCTTTATTTTTACATATTTTTTTTGACAAGGAAATGTACTTAGTAGGGAAGCTGACACTATTTACTAAATAAAACAAATATGTCCAGTGGCTGTTATTGCGTAAAAGTTTTGCTCTGTGAAAAACTTACTGTCAAGCCAGATGGAATCATATTTCAAGGTTCTCTTAAAGTTGTGTCGTTTCTCATGGGTAGACACATTATACAAATCTGTTCGAAAGATGACTGTGTCTGCTTTAGTAAACTCGGCAGTTGTTCCACTATAATGTTTTTAGAAAGGAGATTCATTATTTAGAAAACTTTGTTTTAGCAATAAAACGTATGCTTATAGTCACGCCTATGTTTACATATTTTTACGGTTAAACTATACCTGTATAACCCTGGAAGGTTATCTGGATTTCCATGTTCAACCCAAACTGCTGTAGAGTTATCATTAGGGTCATAGGGGCATCTAGCTACACCTTCTCCAATACCAGGTACATGAGTCTGTCTTGGCAATGGAGTGAGATTCCACTGCAAAATAAAAATTTTGCATGAAAATTTGGATTGATGGGCAATACTTAATTGACAAAGTAAACGTAAAGAAAATCTGCAACTCTTGTTGGAAAACTCACATTAATGACCAAGTCTTTTGGATTATGGGCATTTGTCCCACAAATATACAGTCTACTGCCATCTCCCATTCCTTGAATTACTCTAATATGATTACGACAGTCGAAATCCTACGAATTAAACACGCTTGTTGNTGTCCCACAAATATACAGTCTACTGCCATCTCCCATTCCTTGAATTACTCTAATATGATTACGACAGTCGAAATCCTACGAATTAAACACGCTTGTTGCTTTAAACTCATTTTAAATGACATTAGCATGTTTGCAGATAAACGGTAAAACATTTACCTCAGACTTTCCCTTCGAAATGCAACTTGTTGGACCAGTAGGATTAAGTATCATCGCATCCCTCTATATAACACAAGAAGAATGAAAGAATTTTTAATTCTATAATTCTATACGCGTTGTTTAAATCTGGACACTGGTCAAAAACGTTTATATTTAAACATACCTTACAGTCCATTCGACTAATATCGCTCAGGTTGACCTTAAATACTCGGTCCCTAAAATGAAAAAAAATATCCCAACTGCAAAACATTTCTTTGGCTAGATTGACGTTTGTATAAAGGTCATTTTGAATTTCTTTAATTTACATCAATTGCATTATAAATTGAGAGCTATGAACGTAGGTATATTATTATGAATATGAATGAAAGTCTCTTAAAGACAAAAAATTATGCAGCATTTTCATAGAAGAAATCATCAAAGTTCAAATTAAAGTTTACAGTCTTCCTTTTCAAATATGACAATTATCTATTATCTTATTACGACCAACTAATAAATTCAAGTCGAGAAAATATAGGAATAGAAGAAAAGTACGCACATCTTAACTCCGCAATTTGCTAATTTTTGTGTATTACCCGATCCTCCAAATTTTTGTTAGCTAAAAGGCTAAAATTCATTAATTTTTTCGAGAAAATAGGAATAGTAGAAAAGTACGCACATCTTAACTCCGCAATTTGCTAATTTTTGTGTATTACCCGATCCTCCAAATTTTTGTTAGCTAAAAGGCTAAAATTCATTAATTTTCTGGACAAAATAAAATATTATTGCTTTAGATTTTTTCTATTGTTGTATCATCAAAAATTGGGCATAATCAACGAGATACTATTAACTACTGTTATAAGATTTTGCAAAGCTTGTTGGCTGGCACTTTGATCAAGTTCTAAACTGACTAAACCAAGTATGAATGTGAAGTGCAGAAACTAATTTCATACGTGAAACATGGGGTGATCTTGTTGGAACATCTTCAAAAAATAAACGATTGGTCTGCTGATAAGCACGTTTAGTGTTTTAACAAGAAGATTGGAAAATTTTGTACTGTCAGCGTTTTCAAAGAAGCCTTTTTTCGTTTATCAATGTGCTATGACATATTATATCATGAACCTAATCTATTCATAAGTTTACGTGTTCTCTATAATGAAAAAGAAAAAAAATAATACTTACATAGCACCGATGTAAAGGACTTCTCGGTTGGCATCCTGATGGAATGTTCTGTAGTACCTTTTACCACAGGAAAATTCGCGTACGGTTTCTTGAAAAGAAAAGACAAACCAAGAATATTGAGCATGACTGACTATCGAACATTTTCTGTGAATAAGCACAGCTTGATAACTTATCATCGTCAACTTTTATTTTAAATGTGCACATTATTGTACTATTTGATAATGTTTCCTACTAAAATATTTTAAAAATTGATGTGTATACAAATTGTACTTACCAACTGAACGAACAGAAAACTCATCTACTGCTACGGAGAACGTTACGTTAAGTAAAATTACTGTACATATTGCTAATACAAGACTGCTAAACGCGTTCATGGCGTTTCTTCTCCTGTGACTTTTGTATGACACTGAACTATCATTTTCACTACAGTTCCCTACAAAGGGAAAGTTTAATTTGCGACAACACATTTTAATACTAGAGCTCTCCGTAATCATTGTTGATTTGAATGTATTGCTGCAGTTGTCACGTTTCCTTCTTGAGGAACATGATGATGATAAGTTCTTGTTTAGCAAATCCATGTATCTTTCAGATAATTTTTCTATTATCGCGTTGTTAGTTATATTTTTAGAAACTTCACTCACAGACCCTTGTTATCAGCCCATAAACTATTATTAATACAACGACTGCACTGACTAGACAGTCATAAACTCTGAAAATTTACTTATCGTTTTCTACTTACAATTTACCATAATTTTCATTCTGGAACATTTTTTATGACACAATTACTGTTATTTAAAGTTGCGTCGGAATGGAAAGACGCGATATATAATATGCGCCATATATATATGTATATATGCTTGCACTCTTACTTCTCCACTTTACATTTTCAACGTTTTTCTCTCTCTTTCTCCACAACTTCTTTCGTTGATCGTTTGCTGCTTACAAGAAAACGATTATTTGTTGCTGCATTTTTTTGGCGTGTGTGATGTAACACAGCAAAAATGTCTTCTTCTTAATGACGATGATAAGATCATAACTCATAACATTATTGTTATTATTCAGAAAATCCTTTTGATGGTGCTAGTTTACTAATACTACAAACTAAGTAATCTTTATGAACACATTTTGTCACGCAGTCGCCACCACTCGTCGTCAGCATCTCAGACATCTCAAGTTACGTTCTCACAGTTTTGCAATAGGTCATGATGTCGTTGCCGTCTCTTCGTCGTACATGCTAATATTTGATGAGCACAGCAAATCATGGTGCTGACATGCCATAATATTAATAACCGCACATGCACTTTTTTTTTTAAAAACAAAGTGATTAATATTTTGTTAACTCAACAAGAAAAAAATCACAGCAAAAACTTTTCAACACTTTTCGTCTTCTTCTCTTGCCTCTTGTCTTGTCAGCAAAGGAGAAAACCAGGTTTTGACGAAACAAAGACTCTGAAAAAACTGAAATGAAGTGCTAAAGAAATAGCATGAGTCAAAACTTCACACTGTTGTTCTTCTCCTTCTTTTTTTTTTACATATTAGCACTACTGCCACACGTAAAAAGAACGCGACGACGGAAGGAAACTTCACGTTTGAGTGACAAGAGTTTTTATGCTCCGTTTCTTATTTGTACACGCAGAACTGAAGAGAGGCTTAATCATTATCATCAGGATGGCATAATATACATGTGTTAAGAATTTTTGTTTGGGTAAATTGGTGGAGTCGTTAAACAAGATAAGCAACGACAAAGAACTTATTTTGTGTACAAAAGGGCAATAATAATATAATCCTTAATCGTTTACTTGTACAAATACACCGTTCTTTTTTCTCTCTCCTTGCGCACCTTTTTTAAGAAATCTTAAAATAAATATGTGACTCATTCATTATATGTGTAGGCATGCATGCACACAGCATTAGTATTCATTTTCTTGAAAATATTTGGTAGTTTTGTGCACACACATGTAAATTGTTGAGTACAGCAGAAGGCTATTAGTTGGGATATAGATAACGGATGTGTATATTTTCACATAAAAATATTTACACAGACAACTAACCCATGTGTGTGAGTTTTTCCTTTAATTTAAAGGATTATTATTTTGGTGGTGGTATTTAAACAAAATGCTGATGACTAATCAGTTAAAACTGATTTGCTTAAGATTTGTTCACAATTATTATTATTTGAATTTCACATGCTGGCTATTGTATAGTAAGTTTTCATCTTGGGGAAAACATGCTTGTCTTTTTCTCTGTCAGTCTAAAACTACCCCGGTGTTAACTAAACAGCAGCAGCATAGTTTCTGCCTGCACCGCACTGTTTCACGACCAACAAACAACTGACTCAAAAACAAGTATCTGAAGGGAAACTAATGTCAAAGCAGAGGGGTGCTTTTATGTTCATACATATAACATGATCTTCTTTGCTGCTGCTGCTGCTGCTTTTCTATCTATTTTCTAGAGCCACAGAGACGAAAAAAATGTTTCAGTTCAATGTTGCATGCTGTATAGTTTAAGCTACAGAGAGAGTGAGAGAGGGCTATGTGTTTAGCATGCATGTTATCCTTTACCCATGTAATGATATTTTTTCTCTTTTTATTCTCTCTTCTTATGGAGCAAGAAGAAAAGCACAGACAATGTATCATGATCATGAATCATGTAATACCTACTTTTCTACTACAGATATTATGCTGCTGTTGAATATTGTCATCGTACCTACTTGTTCCATCCAACTCTGACGCTGCTGCCTGCCTAGCCAGGTATCCTCTAAACGTGTATGTATAATAATAATAAGAAGAAATGTTGAATTTTTCTCAAAAGAATTCTTAATTCACTCATGGCTTTAATGGTCACTGAAAAATGATGATGTAAAAAGTACATGAAGAAGAACAAGAGCACCCGAGTAAGCATTCAAGCAAGGTAAAGTATATATATCATGCTTTCAACATTATCTTTTTTACCTTGACGAGAACAATATATAAACGTATACAGAAAAAAAGTCCAATACAGCATTATTGTTATCTTCTTCTTCTTTTTTATTCCCATCCCCATACTCATCATGATGATGATGACGATGATAGTTTTGAAGACACTGGGCATTTTTCAGTTTCGCTGAGAAACAAAACACACCAGTCTGTTCCAGTGAAGCAACGTACATGGAACAATCAACAGGAGCAGCAGCAAGCAAGCAAGCAGCAGGAGTATTAGGTCTTCTCTATATTTTTCTCTCAATTGTAGTCAATCCTCCCCATTGTTTTAAAACAGGGCGAGAGAGAGAGAGAGAGACGGCGACTGACTTGAGGACTGGACTCGGAACGAACAACAAAACCAAAGAAGAAGAGAACTGCATGATCTAAAGAAAATGGTCTTGTGGAGCAGCAGTAGTGCAGCAATAATGGCACCAATGCAATATAATGGTAACAAACAACAGAAGGTTACTGGAATTCTCTTTCGTGTATATTATTATTATTATTATTACCAGCTTAAAAAGTAAATGAAACGCTTTATTATTATTCCACCTCTTCGTGCATGTGTGAACCTTCAAATCACACATAATGGCTTTATTCATTTCATGACTGACGATGAGTACCATGAGCAGTCAGAAAAAGCAGCAACTAGAAACAACAACTGCAACACGCAGTATAGGTACTAGTGCTGCTACTATATATCATATCAAAAAAATATTACAGACGGATAAAATAATATATATATATATAATGCATATTATTCATGTACCTTTTAATAATATAATAGCACACAGAAAGAGAGATAATAACACAACCAGCCAAAAAGACTTTTTTCTTTTTAGCTCATTTTTCTTCATTCTTCATATTTTTTCTAATATTTTTATGTATCATCTTATCGTCATCAGCCCCGTCGTCACACACAAGAATAATGTTTTTGAATAAGCCATTTTGTCTATTTCATTTTAAACAGAGATGGAAATACACCAAGTCGTTTTTAAAGTAAAAAGTACTCATCGTAGCACCAGTAGTTGTAGAAGCAACAACAACAATAACAGCAGTATAGAGAATGCGCAATATTTTTCTTCTTCTACTTAAATACCAAGTTCCTTTCCCTACTAGGTACATATATAATGTCTTAATCACCATCTTTTTTCTTTGTATCCTTTTCCTTATTAAAACTAAAACTAGGTATGTACTGCCACTGCCATACTTACTAACTAGAGTTTTTATTACTGACAAGCCGAAGAGAACCAATATTCTCTGTAGTGTGCAATTATCCAGAAAAAAAACTATTTGCATTCATCCTGTGTCTTCCTACTGCACATTATTATTTTGACTGACTTTTCTTATACTTGCATGCAGCTGTAAGAGTAAATTGTAGAGGTGGTGGTGGTTGAAGTGGTACATTCATTTTTTATTACAACTGTTATGACAAAAGAGTCAAATTTTTATGTACTAAAATGAAATATAAAGATGTGCATTTACTTGTTAGGTAAATGAGTACAAAAATGTAGAGAGGGAGAGAGAGAGAGAGCAAATGAGTATTCTACGGGTATGTCTAGGTGTGTAATCTGAATGTGTAATCGCGTCAAATTTCAGAGTATCCACTACCATCATAATCATCATCAGACCATCACTATCTATCACCATTGAAGAAAAATAATATAAAGCTCCAATTAAGGGTTCAGAATCACGAAGGAAAACGGAACGACTCTCCTAACTCTCTAGCATGGTAGTGTGTGTGTAGCTGTTATTACTCCAACACGTAAAAAAGCGCTATTACTCCTTTCAAATATATAGATTTGTACACAGTTAATATCTACATACACTTGTGCATATGCATAATATTTATATTGATATGCATGTTTTTTGTTGCGGTGGTGGTGTGATGATGGTTGATGAAGACATCAAAAAGTTAAAGAAATTTATTCAAGAAAGGCTAAATTGCCGAGAGGGTTCATACACCGACCGACGAGAATGAGCAGAAAAAAGGAGCTACTTTGCCCTCCCAATAATACAAAAAAATGCTAACGTACTTGCTCTTTGCTGCTCTTCAGTAATAATAATAGTAGCAATAATAACAACACCAGCACCACCACCACCACCACCACTGGTTTTTTTGTTATAAAAAATTGGCAAATAATGCTTTATGCATTGTTTCATGTAATAATCATGTACGGCAAAATAAATCGTTGAGCAGTAATAATTTTCACGCACTTCCATTCCATTCCTTCTTATTGCTTGCCTACCTGCATACCTCTGGCTTTTCACTCTTCTTTTTTTGTAAAGATAAGTAGATGGGTAGGTACGGTGTATGTATATTAAACTATAACTACTTTCATGCATGTTTTATTTTGTGTGTATTTAATGCATTTTGCATACATTATTATTATCTTTACATAACACTTTATTATTACGTTCAATGGTTGTTTTGTGATGATGACGATGATGCTGATGATGCGAGGAGATGAGCTGCTTGTTTCTCATCATCAACGGAAAGCAGTAGAAAAAATAAATGCAGTTGCTGTAATCATAATAATAAAATTTATTTACCTACTTGCAAAAAGGCAACTAGAGAAGAACAAGATGAGCAAAAATAATAATGCAAAGAGAATAAAAATTTATGAGTTATGATGAGATGCCAGAATATCCATTGAAAGCAACACAAACAACTCAACAAACTGATTCTTCAGCAGAGTTAAACAACAGCAAAAGAATTCTAAGTCAATGCCGCTTCATCAATCACCATTTTTTCCATGCTACATATATACATATACATACCTACTACATATGTACATGCATGCATAATATTTGCTGCATCTTTTGCCCTGTAATCAGAGAGGATACCAAAAAAATCACGTTTATCTGTCGAATATTATACCGTGTTGTTGTTGTTGTCGTCGTCGTTCTTACAGTTGTTGTTGTGTCTGGTGATGCCTATGATGATCATGTTGATATGATATGAATGTGTGTTGTGTCTTGTAAAATTACACATATAATATTGTTGTTTTAGAGCTTGTAAAAAGATGAAAAATGTGGAAGAGGAGGAACATGTAAGAAAAAAAGATACACAAGGCAGAGAGTTTGCAGAAAAGAAAAGAAAAAATGTTATCTATATAATACTACTTATAATTTACAATGTAGACAAAATGTTCACGATTGATCACGATATGTGATGAGCACTACAACAATGTAATGGCAAGTTTTTTGCATATATTTTTTTAAAATACAAAATAAAAAGCAACAATAATAGCAACAACGACAACAAAAGCAAGAACCAGGCAAAAACGGAGAGAGAGAGAAGAAGAAGAAGAAAAACGTCGTTTTGAAACAGGTACTACAGCACTACTTCTATATACGTTTATGAATGCAAACACATACCTAATATGAATGCTTATGTACCCAAGTCACAAGTGAGCATACATAAAATGTTGCACTTTGCAAAAAAAGTGTAGTTTGTTGGTGGGATGATGATAATGATTAGTTTTTAGGTTGGTGGTGGTGATGATGGTAGTACGACTTGCTTCTTGGGCAGACTTTGCCGTGTAATAATGATAATCTTGGAAAGAATAACTGACACTTTTTAATATCCTACTTAACATGTGTACACTCATGCCTTTTCTTCTTTATCATCACAAGATGATGATGATCAAGTAAAACAGAATGTTAAAAAATGCAAAAATGTTGAAGACAAATTCAAAAAAAATATATATATATCTATGCAGACTTGAATCATCTCACTTACTTTGCTGGTATATATCTCTCTTTAGCATCAACAATAACGTGGATTGGCAAAAAAACTAAACCGTTGAATTTTCGCCGAGTATTACCTTCTTTGATTTTCCTTTGAGTTTTTTTGACAGGTTCATATGCATATTATCACGAAATAAAAAGCCGTGAGATGTTTAACGTATAGACATAAAGTAAGTAGGTATATACGTTTTTTTTACCTGAATTCATACAAAATGACGGACGAGATGATCCAGTATTTTGCATGTCCTCATAAATATACAAGATAACATTATGTGTATTATTAAGTCATATAAGAAAATATCATGACGGTGATGCGATCTTGATGATATAGTGGTGGTGTGTGCACCATCCTATTTAGAAGATATTAAATAAATATATTCCGTCTATGATATCAAGTAGAAAATGGATGCACATAAAATGTTTATCTATGTATATTATGTTTATATCGTGTGTTGTTGCGTATGTATTTATGTATGTATATAAAGAGGAATTTTTTACGTGTGGGTAAAATATGGGATAGGTATAACAAGCTTGTTTTATTGGCAGAGCATCAGCCACTTTTCATCAGGGAGGAACTGGCCCGACTTGTTTCCTCCGAGAGCGAGATAGAGAGAGAAAAACTAAGAAGCGAGGCAGAAAAAAGAAAACGAACAGGCAATATAGAGTACAGCAGACAGAGAGAGAGAGAGAGAAGAAAAAGAAGAGATTCACGAACGAATATATTATTGGACAGATTACTTATTGCTGTAGATTAAGTCATAATATTTTCTCTTGGTCTTTCTGTGCGTGTGTCTACATTACCCACAAAATGCCTTGGCATTAGAAGAAAAAAATGATTGAAGAGAAAGAGCTGCGGGGAACGGCAAGCAAAAGAATTGCCGCGGCTGCTGTTGCTGCAGACAGTATTGCAGGCTGCGATTGCAGCGTAAAAATGTTCTTTCAAAAAGAAAAAAAAATGTTTGAAAGACTTTAACAAAGTACATACATACATGCTGCTTGTGTATGTGCTGCACTGTGCAGTTAATGGCAATTATATTTTGAACATGTACTGTTTTTTTCTGAATAATAGTAATATAATATGTAATATATATTGTATGTATTTATAGTGATAAATTTAATGTTATCTGCGATATCTGAGCTTTTAAATACATATACCTAGTTTAAGACGTTCTGTATAAGCTGAGCTTTTATGTAGTTTTGCTTACAGTCTATCTTCCTTTTGGCTTGACTATCTGTCGACTGATATGATATAATGATGATGATGATGGCAATCATGAGTACAAGATGATGATGATGTTTTAGAAGGACGGTGATACAACTACACTTTTACGGTTGAGTTTACACTGACTTTTTCTGCGCCTACATAAATACCTAGTTACACTTTATAGATAAAAATTTGGGAGAGAGAGAGAGAGAGAAAGAAAGAAAGAGGATTTCATTTCTGGTGCTGGGTATAGACACAACATTTATTGCATGCATATTAATAAAATGTGCATAAAACATAGCCCGGATCCTTGATCATTAAACTGGCAGATACATGGACCGTTTTATGACCAAATTAAATCTCATTTTTCCATCTTGTTTTCACAAACGGCTTACATCTTTATTATCTTGTAGCATGAACCAATTTGGGTTTCGGAAGAGAGCTCCGAAAAGAGCCAAGTTGAAATGTTATCAGGAGCAGGGTGCAGAAGAAAAAGTAAACGACATACGTTAGTAAAAAGATATTGATAAGCAGAAAAGAAGAACATTGCGCAGCAGCGGCATTACTACTACTACCACACCATTACCACAACCACGTCCACCAGAGTGAACAAGATGATGATGTAAAATAGAAGTGAGCTTTTGAAGAGAGGGAGAAAATGACTTTATCAAATATCCATCCCTTCATTATTCTTTACAATATTATGGATAAATCTATATTTTATGTACCTACCTTATCTGCCTACCTACCACTACATACATATAATAACTTTAAGTATTCTTGTTTCTGATATTTTACTGCAGAGGAAATAAGGTTTAAACAGCGGAGCATACTTTATATACTGTACTTTGTACGCAGTCAAAACTATATATGAGCATGTGTTGATATAAAATTAATATTTTTTGAAGACCGAGTTCCATACACAAAACCAAACTGCACCACTCTCTCTGGCTGGACACACGGCGGAAAGTTAAATCCAGACCAGCAGGATCCTTTGTTAAAAAAGGAAGAAAAATGAAATGAGATGAAATTGAGGTGAAGTGAGGTGTATACTCAATTATTTACGTACTGGTAGAAGGTATAGGATACATACGTGTTGGTGCATGTACTGCACAGCACTACGTGAAAGCTGATCGAGCGTCTGCCTGCTTGCCCTTGTGTAACAGCGGAACTAAGGGATGATCATGATAATGATGCCTGATATTTCCATCTTTTTTTGAATGGAGAAAATTATGTGTGTACAGGTCAAGGGGTCCTGTAATAGCATGGAGCCTTTATGGCTTACAAGCCACAGGTAATAATAATAATAAGAGAGAGAGAGAGAGAAAATATATAATATCTCTGTGTAACATTGTCCAATTCTAACTGATAGCTTTTTTTCTTTACGAAACGCATGAAGCTGTAAAGTAATCAAGTTGTAAAAATGTTGGTTTCATCTTAAACATTTATTATGTCGGATACACTTCTCTCTCCCTCTTTATAATCATCATCATCCTGATAATCACAGTCGTGTTTCTTGATGAAATAATTTTTTTCTTTGAAAACCGGGATTTTTACAATAAGCTCTCTTGTTACTGCAGTGTACTTCTTTCTTCTTAAATATGTTTCCACTTTGTTTGCTTGGTTAGCCAACACAAAACAAAACTTAATTCCCCGTAAGAAATAAACGAGAGATAGATAAGCATATCATGGTAAAAACTCACCTTTTTCTCTTTTTTTATATTTTTGTTTGTGTGCATCTCACTTCTTGCATTATTTGTAAATAAGTTATAGCATTACACACGAACTCATTGAAATGGAAAGGGAACAAAAGAATTAAGGGGAAAGAGAAGAAGAAGAAGAACGTTACAACCATCCAGTGGAGTTTTTGTATACAGCAAACAGCACACACACACAAAAAAACTGACTTGACAATGGAGCAGGGTTCCCAATTCAAAATAAATTCGAGTTTTTTCTTTCTTTCTCAAAGAAAATAAAAAGATGATGATAATATGAGAATTATCCCATGATTATGTTAAAGTGATGTGAGTAATGTCAGACACATCCCGTCCATCCGCCACAGAACAAAATGTCAGAAGAATCTAAAAAAAAGTAATAGAAAGAAACCATGCACATTTTTGATTAGACATACCTTCCTCATCTCCTCATCGTGGCAAAGTAATGTTGTGATGTTATGCATGCATAATACCGATAATAATAAATAAACTGCATAAAAGGTAAATATATAAGGAAAATGGAAAGATGTACTAAAAAAGAAGAATGAAAAAAGTTTATCCCTGTTGGAATAATCTTGTATATGTATCCTGTCCAAAACAGTCAGTCGTGCATGCTGACGGCTCAACAGATGAATTGACGTTGCGTTTGCGTTCGTTTCTACACTTTTCTTTTTTTTCTTTTCTTACTTTTCTCAATGAATATTCAGAACCTCTAACAAATAAATAATGAATATGGAGTCAGATAGCGAGGTAGCACTAACTAGTTCACCAAACAAAAATTTGGTGCAATTTTGTACAAAGTGAATACAAGAACGTTGTAAACAAAATGTGTTTATAATATTTACAGGATTGAAACTAGTTTATGTATAAATATTTATGTGGCAATGCAGTATTGAACGTACATGTCATTCCTAGTTTTCTTCAGTAAACGTACATATATACAATCTGGTGGACAATAATTATCAACACAATTTTTTTCTGGAAGATAATTCAAAGAGAATCAGAACAAGGTTTCCTTTCCAAAATTTGCTATTGGTAAAAATAAAAGATAATAAATAATGACTTGGATATAAATATAAGGTAAAGTCTTGTTTTCATTTTTATGTTACTTGGATGTTCACATTGTTAACAGAATCTACAGGAAGCTGGAAAGTGTAAAGGCAAAAGAAGGAGGAGCAGTAAGAAATCTCCACCATATCGGCCGCACTTTCGCTACTGCAACATCAGCAGCAGAAGCTAAACAGGAGCTGTCGATTATTTCGATATTTATTATTACCATTATTATCATTGTAATTTTTCAAACATTGTACTTGCCACAACTATTTATCATGAAATGCATATAATAATTTGTATAGCCTGTCATTGTCGATTATTACAACAATGTATGGTTATGGTATATATATTGGCATTGCATGACGCACATTCCATATTGCTTTACACTTTTCTTTTGCGTTTCAAAACCTGTAATGAACCAGCAAGAACAGCAGTAGCATATAGCAGTAGTAGTATCATGATCATCAGCAGCGGCACCAAAAGAAGAAGGAAATTATTCTACAGTCCATCTGGAAGTCGAAGGGAAAACTTTTCGAAAGAAAAGAAAAACAACAATCTGTTTCGGTAAAATGGTAGGAATTCTCGTCGTCATTCAATGTGTCGGATATTATAAACACCTTGTTCAATAAATGGACTCAGTGAGGCGTTCAGCGCAATAGTCGCAAAGCTACTTTAATTCACTGACAATACAGCAAGCAGTGAGCAGGATATCATCATCATTTTCATTATCATCATCATCGTGGTTTTTTTGGTATGATGGCATTATTATTGGTGAAATAAATGTGTTATTATGTAGTATTTTGTTATTTTTCTTTTGGTGGAACGCTGTTTTGTGTCCGCTACCACTACTTCTGTTGCCACTGAACTGTTGCTTGCCTGCTTGCTGAGTGGAAGAATACCACAGCGGATTGTGTTTGACTTTAAAGACTTGTTGTTTTCACGAGCATGATGAAATGAAGATGAGATGAGAATAATGGTGATGAGAAGGATCCCCTCCGGTTTTGCCCTTACCCTGTCTATAGACATCATACAAGGAGCAAATAATAATTGAAGGTATGCTTATGTACGTCAACTATAAAAACTGCTGCTGCTGCGCGGTGCTGCTGTTGCGTTGCTGAGCTGTAAGTAAAAAGTTAGTAAAATGTAGAAAGAATAATGATGAAGACGTTTTCAGTTATGTGGTGGTGATGAAGATAATATGCACATCGTAGGTAAGGTAGACTCAAAAGCTAGTTGTGTAATATGTACGTAGACTATATCCAACAACGGAGCAACAATAAGACAACGAGGCATTTCATTTATTGCTTCTTATGGTGAACGGATAATTTCATGAAGAGTGCAGAAGCTGTTCCGCCTGGCACTCCGGGTGTCTTAATTACAGGGTAATAAATAGGTTCTCTTCACTTTTTCCTTCACACAAGAAGAGAAGGCAGATCATCGTCATCATTTGCTATTCATCTTCTCACAAGCTGAGAAAAATGGAGAGAGAAGCTTATTACACGCGGTTTTCTACTTTATTCTTTTAACTACTTACTTTGCTTTACTTACTTTACTTGCCAGCGAACAAGAAACTAGCCAGGCACCAAGTTACTTTTTGGCCTGTCTTCTTGATATACAATATATATGCGTAGGTATACATTATCTATATATCGACCGATACAATAGATTCACCACAAAATTGTTTCAGAAATTGGCTTGAGAAAATGATAGAGACCTGTCCAGGCGGGGGTTTGTCAAAAAAGAATCTTTTCTCTTGAAGCTGCTTCATCCTTCTTCTGATTCTTCCTTCTCCTCCTCCTGTGGACTTCTATCATCCTCAATTTTCATTAGATTTGTCTCAACCTTTTTTTAAGGATTTTTTTGTCTTCTCAAAAAAACGAAAGATTGTTACTCATCACACTTGTTGTTTTTCTGACGATGAGTGCCAACTGCCAACAGTCAACCCAATGTTGTCTCTGGTAATTGTGTATGCAGCAACCTTTGAACCTTTTTTTGCTTCAATTTTTGAAGCAATTAAGACGTTCCTTTCTGCTGCGTTCTTCTTCTTGTTACCGAAGGATGTTGCTGTTGTTGTGGGGTGCTTAAAGGCAAAAATGCACACATATAGCCAAGAATGATGCACATTACAACAAGCACCTAGTTTTTTTTTCTTTTTCACTGTTCAGAAAAACAAAAAAATACAACTACAATGATGATGATGATGAGTTAGAAGGTGGTAGCAATATCTCTATTAATGACGCTAACAAGATGCGTGCTAAGATATTTAAGCGTTTTTCAAAATACGAAGAAACATCTAACAGTCTCCATTCTTTTCTTCGGTCCGTTACTGCATTGCATTACAGTTAACATGCTTTGTTTTTTGACCGATGATGATGAGAATAGCTAATAACAATAATAAATGCCTTGTTACAGGATTATGTTGTAAGCGTGTAATAACCGCTGCTGTTACCAGTTAACAAGAGTCTGGTTTGCAAAGCAGTGCTGCACCAACCACGGTTGTTTCCTTTTCGTGAAAACGAAAAGTGAAGTTTACAATAAATAATAATAATATTTAATAGATGGTAAAAAAACCTTTACTTCTGTCTTGTGGTAAAGTTGTATTGATGATTAGGATTAGAATGGAGTAGTAGTAGATGTTTTTGTTGTTGTTGGAAAGAATAATAATTAAGACAAGTATTCAGACATGCTTGTGCAGTTGATATAACTGTCTAAAAAAGTTGAAATGCTTTGAAAAGAATAATGCAGAGACCCTTAAGGATTCATTGCTTTATTATGTATGTATTACCATAAGTTTATTGAATGATTGCCACTTCATATATGCTTGCACGAATGTACAATAATAATAATAAAAAAAGAAAATTGATGAAATTGGCTACTCAAAGCAAATCAAAGGGGATAAATAATTATCCAATATAAAATAAATAGGCAAAAAAGGAGGAAAATGAAATGAGTTTTTTTTCTTCTTTTCCTTCTCCTTCCATTCTTTTTAATTCAAGTCAAATTCCCTGCACGTTGTACGTGTCTATGTATATGTAATATGTATACTTGTTCTTTGAAATGAGAATAAATAATGCTGTTATAATAATAAATGAATAAATAGTGTTTTTTTTCTAATCCTGCCATTATTTTCACGGTGCTCTTTTGTTCAACAACTTCAATTCAAACCTTATTAACCCTTCTTTTCTCTCTTTTTTATTCACAACCCGTCACACGGTAATTTGTTAGAATTCTTGAAAAGATTTGATATGACGTGTGGTTGGATAATAATATGTGAGTTTAGTTGTCTGGATCATTTGATTTTTATAACTCAATTTACTCAATTCATCTTTCTCAAAAAGATGAATATAAAAAATTTAATACAAGTAGTTTTATAGTAATAAGTGTGTGTGTATGTATATATTTTCAAAAGAAAAAATACCACACGTTAGTTAGTGGGCATAATATTATTTTTTATTATATCCCTACTTTGATAATAATGACGTGTTTTTCTATTAGGGGGAAAAGACATGCATAAAATAAGTGACAGACAGATGGATTGGATGAGTGAGATGTTGCTGCTCCTTTGACGGACGAGGGAGTCAACAGACAGACTTACATACATACACACAAAACTTAAATAGCTATACATATTCCAACGAATGATGTTGATGACGATGATCATTGCAATCTTAAAAAGGGATTCTTGTTCAACTGGGTATTCTTTTCATAAATAAATGAAACCCTCTGCAACAAACATCACATCATCATCATCGTCGTCGTCATCATTCGTCGTGCTTTTATATAAGTACATATTATGCAGTATAATGCAACTACTAATGTGTGAATGCTGCATGAGGTAAAAGCAGAAAATCTTTTGAAATGTTGGCAAGTGACTCCGTTGTTGTTGGCTGTTGTTATTGTTGATATGTTGTGTTCTTGTTGATGTACTGTATTGTGCTCGGGAAAAGGATGGGATGACGATGATAAGGAGAGCTTTTCCTTTTAAAATGCCATCAAAGTTATAAGAAGAGAAGTAAAAATAATAAAGACAAGTCAAAAAAACCATGGGCTGCCTTCTTGCTAGATAAAAACGTTTGTTACACAAGTGATTCTGCACCCGCGAGACGAGAGAGAAGTTGTGTCAGGCAAAAATAGTTTTGTTCCATGTCATTTTTTGTAAATACATTTAATATGTACATATGTAACTTAAAGTGTACTTGCTGCTGCTGCTGACTAACTTATTTCTCTTTTACGGTGATGATGATAGTATATATGTACGTATGCATACATATTCATCCATCCGGCTGACTGTCCGTTTGTCCCATGCTGAGTTCCAGATGACTTCATCATCAGTCTCTTGAATAGGTATACTATATCAGTGGTTTTTCGGCACTTGAGTCCATCTTTGAGATAGGAACTAGGTACGTAAAATTGTAATATGTTCATAAAATAATACACACTTTGCGTAATTTGTATGAGATACACATACTCCACTCCACCATTTCTACATTTGAACATTTTGAGATGTTGGCAAGATGCTTGCTGTTGATGATGATCAAAACGATGACAATGCAATGACATTCACAATGTAGTACTTTGTTCTCTTCTGCCAAACATTCAAACTAAACATTTCATTTAAACTGAAATGAAAAGGCAACAACGGATGTGCAATACTAATACTTGCTTGTCAGCATTTCATATGGTATACCTACCTATGTACAGAACGAACACACAGAGAAACCACCAGAGAGTAATTAATGTGCAAAATCACTTACGAAAAAAATGCGCACACGCAATATATAGGTACTCACTCAAACTCAGCACCATTAAGCAATTTAAACAATGAGTATATGATATATAATACCTGTGAAATACTGCTCTAATCCCTTCTCAAGAAAGACATTTTAATAATGATACTAATAATGCCAAGCACGTCATCAGATTTACCTAATGGCCATGATAAATTGATCTCTTGTCTAGATATAGCTCAGTTCGTCCGTGGTGGGGTGTCCATTTCTTTGCTTGACCACAACAGCAACACGGTGTTCATAGGTAATACCAACCAACCAACCAAGTATGATGACTTTTGTATATGTATTAAGGATACTTCGATCTTTGATCTGCGCCGTCGACAGAATAACCAAATATATATGCTTAAATAAATGGATAATCTGTATCATATCACCGCACTCTCGTAAAACGAATTCAGGTAATTGAAATGGGGATAATAATAATAATGGTAATAATAATAACGACATGTAAACAAGTTTTTCCGAGACAGTGCGGTATTATAATTTCTGCTGATATATTATCATCATATCATCATGCTTTCTTCCTTTTGTTCTCTTTCTTAAATTGTTTTGGGTTCCTTTAATTCAGTCCCATTGTGCTCCAATGTCATTTATTTATCTTTTTTTTCCTGCAGATCAAATGCGATGATATACAACAAGCTCACTCTCACAGGAGTTGCAATATCCTTGTAACTTTTATGGACCGTAAAACTGACATGTTAAACAGTTTGCTTCAGCTTAAACTGTGCATTACACGGAGTACAACAAGAAGATTTGCTGCGTCATTATTAGGGACACCATCATCGTCGCTTTGGCAAGAGAGCAGGATAGAAATGAAAGGGTTAAGTCATTCGGAGAAATAAATATAATTTTGTGAATGAAGATAAAACTTTGTTGCTGTAAGTATATATGTGTACCTATAATATGCTATTTATTAGTGTTAAGCGGCAATTTATTAATGTGCAAAGATGCATTTTCCATCTTTATCGTACACCTAAATAACACAATATTATGTACTCGTTTTCAGACATGTGTGCGATCGTCATTCTGTATTCAAATTTATTATTATTTATTACACACATTTCATTCTTCTCCCCAACCAACCAACAACTTTATTGAGAGATTATTTATGATTTCTATTGTTGTTGTGTCCGCTGAGAAACATAAAACATGACTGTATGTATGTGTGTATGCCTCGTTGAAAATGAGAAAAGGAAACGTTTGTCGTTTTTGCATTGAAAACTGTTTTTCATCTAGAAATATCTCATTATTACACAGATACAATCGCTTGTGTTAATATTCTTCTCTAATAGCTGTGTGGTGTATATGTACATATTAAGTATTTGATGTTTTTGTATCATTATCCATGTTAAACTCTCCGATTTATCCATGGATGACTGATATTTTACCTTTCGGAATCATTTCACACTGCACCACACATGAATACTACATTGTTACAGAGAAAAAACATATATAACAAATATAAATACATGAATAGATGATGACGACTGCGACAAGATCCACGCGATATGAACATGTTATAAAAAATGTTTACCTATTCTTGAGCTCAGCTTTGCAACAATGTTGTTATGTAGTATAAAATTCTAAAGAATATTGTGAAAAAAAAAAATTATGTATATAATACGCATGAAATCAAATGGTGCCTGCTGACCAACAAGATCAAGAAGCTTAGAAGATCCAACATAGCACCTTCACCAACTTTCCTCTACTTTTTTTTACATCTTTCTGTTACTGCTGCTGCTTTTTACATTCTTTACAAAAAAGGTAGTAGGTATCTCTTTTTTTGTGGCGGTATGCTCACCATATCCACTCTCTCTACATACTATGTAACTAAAAATTGATGCATCAACAGACCGTGAAAACATAATTTATTTATCCAAGTAGTATGCCGTACATCCCTTTGCTTCTGTATTATACATGAGTTTAACGTACCGTACTACTGTGTGCGTACAAGTAATAGTAAAGAAGTGAATAGAATCGCCGTGATTATTTTCCAGTGAAATGGAAAACTTTTTTTTCTCTCCTTTTCTGAAGAAGGTTCACAGCAAGAGTCCACATCTTCCAACTTGTAAACTGTCACATATTCTTTTGTTCTTCTTACGCATGCATATATAAGATGCTCACTGGCACTGGTAGTTTTAGTACGTATATATAGAGAGAGATAAGTTTACTTTTCTATTTTCCCCAAAAAAGATCCCTTTTTATAATAACAGCAGCACAGGCAAGAAATGGCTAGCATCTTGCGTCGAGTTAGAGCTGTGCGTTGCGTTGTGAGTACAGTTTATCCAGAGTATGTAGCAAGAAAAAAAATTACATGTACGAACCAGGTAGGCAACATTTTTTTCATTTACCTGTCGCACCACTTCTCGTTTTTTGGGTTGTCTTCCCAGTATTTTTTTCCATTTACTTAAACTACACATCTCTATTCTGCAACTTCACAGGAACATCATCATCAGGAGCATCTTGTTGTTGGCGTATAGACACTGAATGTCGTGGCCTCTTTAGCGAGTACAAATGATGTAGAAAGAAATGTTGTGCTGTTGTTGACAGCAATCAAACAAAACCGTACAAGTACTCACTCTCTGTAACAAACGGTATGAATTGCTTTTTTGTATTTTACAGGAATTGTGAACTGAAAAGAAAAGGATGACTGCCCGTCGACTTTTTTTTGTAAGTGTGACTGGTATTATTATTGGTTGACCATGGTTGACGAGGTGATGCTCCATCAGAAAAAACTCCGTCGTTGTGACTTGATTTGACACCTTCCGTGACTCCAGTAGGCAACAGCGTGTATAAAGGTTCGACTTGAACAGTGCAGTGCTGGACGTAACGTCAAGAATTAAAAAAGTCAAATGAAAAAAAACAAAACACCCTGTCAACTTGAGAAAAGTGAACAATCTCAACGTTCTTGTGTAACTTTGAGCTGAGAACGTTCTATTGGAGTTCCTTAAGGTTTCCAAGCGGTTTGCTCATAAACTCTCTCCAAAAGCAGTGTTGTATGATAACATGATTTTTATAGTTAAATGCAGTAATAAAAGAACAATTTTTAGCAAGTCCTCAATAAAAATCTCCGTTTCATTTATTTTTCCATGAAATGATTGGTTGTCGAAGTCATTATCAACATTACTTTGGTTTTCATAGAATAT